>JAFIRS010003778.1:17500-114765 GCA_018342105.1 Gonioctena quinquepunctata | reverse complement strand
CCATTTAGTAGATGGGACTGTGAAGGTCATTACGCACTTGAGCATCAACACACTCATCAATACTCGCAGTTCACTCTTGGCTCTCTCACAGGATGAATGCCCCTCCTCGCTTGGAAGTGCAAGGATTATGAAGGTCATGACTACACAGAATATGTTGCCTACACCACAACATTAGTAAAGGTCAAAAAACATCGAGATCAAATCTTTTTGGTTGCCGAAACAAATCCAACATCAAAACTAAAAGGTCAAATCTCAAAGTCAAACTTAATGTTATGAATCTCAAGGTCATATTCAAGGTCAAGTCGAATCTCAAAGTCGACCAAACCCAATATCAAAACTCAATGACAAATCTCAAAGTCAAATCTCAAGGTCAAACACACACACACTGCACACCTGCAACTATTCAAGGTCACACGTGACGTCATAGTGGTGGGGGGAGACCCAGAACCGGCTTAAATCTCCTACTAAAGACGTTCGGAGCTTCAATGGAAACATATTTGTAAAAACTGATAATGTAGTGCATCGAATCAAAGACGAAAACCACTTAAAGGAACTTTGTGGAAACTAACATTGAACCGTATTGTATCATGAACTATTAATTTACTTTTTGATGATTCTATGCTTTAGTTAAATCCATTCAAAAAGGCGATTTCTCATAAGATTTTATTTTTCTCTCTTTTTTTCTATTTTTGGTTCTTGCACATCAATTATGTAATGTGCGACACTGCACTATTTGTTTGAAAGCAATGTTTTTTTTTTGAGTTATATTATTTATCAATGTAACTGAACTAAAAATGATAGGTTTTTTTTCTCATTTATATAATTTTGCAAACTAATACTGTGTGAGCAGGAACGCTACACGTTTACGTAACTGTTGACTAGTTTTGTAGGGCAGCGTTAATTTTCTCTTTCTCTGAATTTATTCTATTCTATTCCTTTCTCATTCTTCGTTTTCCACCACCTCTCTCCTTCTTCTTCTTACTCTTATCATTTCACCCATACTAAAATTCAATACATTTTCAGAGTATGCTGAACGTATGTCATTTAAACATTAGATCGTTACTAGCACATTTTACTGACTTTCAAAATAAGATTCTCGATGCGGATTTCGATGTTGTTGGAATTTCAGAGACGTGGATGCATTCAGGTATAGACAGCAACAATGTAAGTCTTAATCAATATATTTTTTTACGATAAGACAGGCCCACCAGAGGCGGAGGTGTTGGTCTTTATTTGAAAAACAAATATAAATATGAAATAATTTTCAGTCAATGTGGTGAGCATGTAGAGTGTATTTAGATAAAAATGTCTATGGGAAAAAACTAATCTGTTGCTATAGGCGTAGTCTACCGGCCACCAAATTCAAATATTTCATTGTTTCTTGATGAAATCGAAGAAATCTTCACGAATATTTTCTCCAATCACAATGATATCATCATCATGGGTGACTTCAACATAAATATGCTTGACTTTATAATACAAACAACACGGATAGGTTTTCGTCTATTTTGAAAATTTTCAATTTTAGGCAAATTGTCACAGAACCTACACGAATAACTAGTAAATGCCCCTCATTATTAGACTTAATTATTACGAATTGTGAAGATATCTCCGAAGTGAAAGTTTATGAATATGATATATCAGATCATGCACTGGTACAGTTCAAATTTCACATCGGTGAAGGTAGACAACCACAAAATCAAATAGTTGAATATAGAAATATTAAGAATATAAATATTGATAGATTCAGAAGCGATTTGGCAGATCTACCTTGGTACTTAATTTATAACACGGACAATATTGATCACAAAATATATCAGTTAAACTGATTCATTCTTCAAATTCTTGATCATCATGCTCCGGAAATAAAATACTTGACAAAAAATTGTAAATATACTCCTTGAATTACTGACATCAAATTGATGCAGAAACCAAGAGAAAAAGCTCTAGCTAGATTCAAAAATTCAAAACTCCCACAGCATTGGTCATACTATAAGGAATTGAGAAATCTGACCAACGAAGCTATAAAAGCTGAGAAAAAGGCATACTTAAATTTCAAACTAAATAACACCGATATCAAGGGTAAATGGATCGAACTTAAGAATTCAGTTTCTTAAGTTCGTTCAGTCACTAAGAGTGGAAACAAAGAACTACCAAAGCAACTGAAAAACGCCGAAGCTATTAATAATGTTTTCCTAAGTTTTTGTACTAATGGGGGTCAACCGAATGAACACTTAATGAACTTTTATAACTCCAACCAAAAAGGAGGATTGAACGAACAGTTTACTTTTTCATTGACTAGCGAAATTGAAACTTCTAAAAGAATTGATAATATAAAATCGCAGGCTTATGGTGATGATGGAATAAATATTACCATTATAAACCTTTGTGGACCCCTCATTATATCTATAATTACTCACATTATAAATGAATGTATAAGTCAAAATCACTTTCCCAACTCATGGAAAAGTGCAAAAGTAATACCCATAGCAAAAACTAGTAATCCCCAGAGTTATAATGACCTGAGATCAATCAGCGTCCTTCCCTCATTTTAAAAAATTCTAGAAAAAATAATGGAAAATCAAATCAGATCTTACGTTGATCAACATGATATATTACCATTGAAACAGTCTGGTTTCAGAAGCGGCCACAGTTGCGCCACAGCAACATTAAAGATAATCGATGATATAATTAGAGCTCGATGGAAACAAAGTAACAATTTTAATATTATTAGACTTCTCGAAAGCATTCGACACCATAAATCACCAAATACTACTCTCTATGTTTCACTATTTTGGATAAAGTGATACAGCTATAGAATTAATTTCATCCTATTTACATGACAGAAGACAAAAGTTTACTCTAAGTGATACATCCTCGAATTGGCAGGAAATAAATTCAGGGGTACCGCAAGGCAGCATTTTAGGACCTTTGTTTTACACCCTTTACACATCCACTTTTACTGAAAAACTGAAATCCTGCAACTACCATTTAAACGCAGATGATTCTCAGATATATTTCTCCTTTGATCCACCAAATCTCGCAGAGGCCGTAAACTGTATCAATAGTGACTTGAATGCAATATTGGAAGTATCTGCAGATCATATATTGAAAATCAATCCCAACAAGTCAGTTGCTATGATATTCGGGACCGAAAATATTTGCGAGCAGGCAGAAAGTTACGATCTGAAAATTGGAGATTTTAAAATTAATTTCAAGTCTTACTATAAAATTTTAGGGCTTATTATAGACTCTAAGCTTAGATTCACTGAACATGTCACTTATAAACTCAAAACTGCTTATGCATCTTTGAAATTGATATATCCGCAAATCAAATTCTTAAGTAGAGAGGCCAAAAAAATATTATGGGACTCAATAGTTTTGTTCCACTTTAAGCACTGTGATGTGGTCTATCACAATTGTTTAGATAGCAATGACATAAGGCCTATACAAAAACTACAAAATTCATGTATGAGACTAATTTTTGGTATAAAAAGTAGATCCAGAATTTCTCACAAACTAAAAGATTTAAAATGGCTCAACATGAGCAACCGCAGACGCCTACACACAGCCTGCACTTTCTTTAAAATCATCAAGTATAAAAATCCTCCCTACTTATATGATCATTTAACTCATAGAACTGACGTACACAACTTGAATTTAAGAAGGAAATTGGTTTTGAGTATTCCTGGTCACAAATAAGAATTGTTTAAGCGCTCATTCTCATATAATATATCTGATACAATCAATTACCTAAACACTTGGAACCCCAACTGTTTCGACCTAACGATCAGTACCTTCAGAAAAACATTCAAAAATCATTTATTTTTTGCTCAGCACAACTAAAGCAACAAAAGAAGCATTCGCATCGAGAATTAGAGAAAATGTTGAAAATGTGCACTTTCCTGACCTCATTTCTCTCTCTCTTTCCCTCTCTCTCTTTATCTCTCAATCTTTCTCTCTCTTTCTCTTTTCCGCCATTACTTCGCCGATCTCATCCTTCTTCTCAGCCCTATTAACATGACTTTTCTCAAATGAAGGCCTTGGTGGAAGATGAGATGCGAGGTAACTTAGCAATCTGAACCAAAGGCCATTTGCTCATCACATAGGTACCTATCTAAAGATTTATAAATATATATTTTTTCTCTGAATGTTATGAAATGTGGTGTGCAACAAACGAATTATTATTATTATTATTTTATTATTTTATTATTATATATATATATATATAATAATAATAATAGTTTATTGGTTCTTTAGATTATGTCTAGCATAATATAGAACAAGTCAGTACAGTGTCAGTTATACAATTTTACATAAAATAAATTAATATTCAAAACATTTTTCACAAATTGTGGAATATACTTAATATCATAATGATTTAACTATCAAAAGCATGAAAAAAAAGACTTAATATAATAATAATGATGATAACTTTTTAATTTTTGGTTCTATGACAATTACTTGCATAATACAGAGCAAGTCAGGTGTCAGAAACAGTTTTTCCAAGCGAATTTTCGACAATACAAACAAGACACTTATATTACAAACAGATTACAGATTGAAAATTATACATAAGAATATCTAAAAGCAAGAAAATCAAGTAGTTTAATAACAGATGAAATATGGAAATATACGTACATACATAAATATACAATCAGTTAAAATCTGTATCTCCCAAATACTCACTTATTGAGTAGTACGCTTTTTTTAGTAAGAAATTTTTGACTACTATTTTGAATTTATTCAAAGGAAGATATTTGTAGCAGTTTGGTATATGATTGAACAGGGTTATTGCCATGTATTTTGGACAACGTTCTGTTTTTTGGAGTCGGTGACTCGGAACTTCCAGTATTGCAGAATTTCTTGTGTGATATCCACTGTTTCCCAGCGCTCTGAATGAGGCCAGCTCTGTTTTGGCATATATCAGGATATGCATGACATACAATGAATGGAAAGTCAGGATTTTCAGCTGTACAAATATATTCTTACAACTTACTCTCCTGGCAACTCCAACGATATTTCTAACAGCTCATTTCTGAAGTTTGAGAACCCTATCGGCCTCATCGGATACTCCCCATACTATGATCCCATATGCCATGACTGACTGAAAGTGTGCTAAATATTTATCAACAAAACAGATTTTTCGACGGTCTTCCTGAGTTGGTACAGGAGATAACACTTCGTACAGTGTTCATTCACATGGAGCCCAAGGAACTTCATAGAAGGTGCTTGAGTGATAGATCTGCCGTTAGATCTTAGCAACAAGCTGTGATCGAATTTATTATTTGACTGACTTAATCTTATAAACTTTGTCTTCCCCATGTTCAAAACTAATTTATTTGAAGAGAACCATTCTTCAGATATTTTGATTTCTTCATTGGCCTTCAAGACTGTTTGCTCTACATTGCTCCCTGTAGTCATGAGGGAGGTGTCATCTGCATACATTATACAACTCTCATTAGAAATGTCATTCACGTATATCAGATATAATAGAGGACATCAAACAGAGCCCTGGGGAACCCCTATATCATTTATTGTTTTCAACGAAGTGTGATTGTTTGCTTGAATATATTGCATCCTGTTTGTGAGATAACTTTTTAGCCAATCGTGTACCACTCCTCTGAAATCGTACAGTTCTAGTTTTGTTAGAAGAATTTCATGGTTGACAAGATCGAATGCCTTGCTCAGGTCCAAAAAGGTACAAACCACCTTGTTACCTTTGTCTAACTCCTCCGAAAGTCTATTCACAAGCGTCACCATTGCATTCGAAGTTGATTTGCCTTTTTGGAACCCATATTGATTCAAGTTCATTAAATCAAACCTATCCATAAATTCTGTATTGTATTGTATTTGCAACATATTTTTCAAAAACCTTAGCAAAGGGACTCAATAGCGCAATTGGTTTGAAATTTTGAATATCTGAGACTTTTCCCGATTTGTGACTCGGAATAATTTTTGCCATTTTGAGGCATGATGGAAAAGTGCCTTCTTCAAGAGAACAATTCAATAGATACGTTAATGGTTGCATCAACAGATTGGCACACTTTTTTAATAGATTTGTTGTTATGTGACATCTCCCTGCGAGTGGGAGCTCTTTAGATTTAGGATGATGTTAAAAATTTCTGATTCAGTTGCTGGATTCATAAAGAATGTATTTGGATATCTATTTTTCAGAGTGTTTTGAATGGGTTCATTTGTTTGGTCGTTTAGAAAGCGTGGAATATTTGTGAAATAGTTATGAAATTGATTAGAAACTATTTCAGGGTCGTTGGTCAAATGATCATTAATTTAAAGTGTTATATTCGATGTTGAAAAAGGGTTTTTACTAGTCGTGGATTTAATTATTTTCCAAGCTGCTTTTGTTTTATTTTCCGACGTATTAATCGTACGTATTTGAATTTGGCTTTGTTTAGTAGTTGGTTGTAGATTTTCTTATAACGTTTGTAGTATTGGATGGCTCCTTCATTGCAGTTGCCTGTTAATTGATGAAGATATTTCAATCTCTGTCCTGATATAAGCAATCCCCTTGTCAACCACGGTTTTCTTCGATTTTGTTGTCTGTTTACCTTTCGCTTCAAAGGAAAGCTAGATTCAAAGTAAAAAAATATTGTTCTGGAAAAAATGTCAAATTTGTCATTTACATTATCCTGAGATGAGTATAGTTCTTCCCACGATTCTTTCTTCAGCATCGAGATGAAATTTACAATATTATTTTCATTCTGTAAGTCTCTATAGTATATTTCATTGCATATATATTTATATATATATATATATATATATATATATATATATATATATATTTATATATATATATATATATATATATAAAATCTAATTGTGTAATATTGATCAATGTTTTATTATTACAAGATTTGATTAAAATCATACTTGCTTTTTGGCCAACCTCTTTTTGATTTCATCCTGGGATTATCCTGGGATTCGGAAAAATTCTCGTTCGTTACCAAATCTGAACTATCGTTTCTGTCACGTTTGGATGCCTGGGACTCAGGATGGCTGAAAGGATATTCTGGTAAAGTACCTGGGAGTGGAGGGGCGAGTCGTCTAATGGGAAAGGGGAAAAAATTGTTTTTGAGGGCATCAATCAAGAGAGGAAGTAGCTCTCTGACTATATCATGAGAGTTGGAATTTGAACGGGATGTGGAAGCTTGGGCATAAGATGTATTCGGTTTTGGTGTATGTACTATGACTCTTTCTCTTGCTTCACTATAGGGCATGTTATCTTTGACTTCATTCTCCTGAATTGCAGTCTCCCGCTTGTATATTAGTATTATTATTATCATTAGTTTTGTAATGAACAATTCCAGTCAGGCCCTTACTTCCGAAGCTCCGATCGATTCGGAAGGGTGTGCTGGTTACATAAACCAATGACCCCTCCTCACACCCGTCAGGTGAGAGATCATTAGGTCCAAGAATCATGAGTCCTGAGCAGACGTAATGATCCGAGAATGACATGCCGGTATAATTTTCAGGTTTGAGAGTAGCGTTGGCATCAGTTCACCAAGGGCCCCTATAATCAGAACCACTATCATTACAGAATGGTATGGATGAAGTCTGCGGAGCTCAAAGATTAAATCTTGATACTTCGTCAGTTTCTTCTCCTCTTTTTGCACGATATTCGTCTCGCCCGGAGTCGAAAACTCTTTCGAAATGAGTTAGCGGTAAATGTCATCATATCTGATTTCGTAAATGAGTTGGTTTCAGTGTACAATAACTTACACTCATCGGTCACATGACGTGTCAACATAAAGTTGTAGTGGAAATAGTTCACGCATATTTTGGAAATATTCAGGATGGCCCTACCAATATACCAGGGTTTGTTGAGAATACATTAAGAGGACTGGTTAGACGCTGTGGTGTTACACAATGAGAAATTGCACAAGTGACCCCTTTACCACCCTAACTCAGTTCACGCTATGCGCATTTCGATAACTAAGTGATCGGTCTCATGAGATTTTCCACTCGACCTGTGAAAGTATGCTTGCTGTATGATGATGTTTATGCTTGAATGTAAGAAAACACGAAAATTTAATCTTGCATAAAAAATACAATGCATAATAATGACAGACGTTTTTTTTTCGCCACTCGTTTCCTTCCTTTTTCTGTCAATGGATCAAATCAAGTGAGCCAGCTTGGAAATCAAAACATATTATACAGTCGGAAACAGTAAACGTATTTATCATCATTAGTAGGTAAACTACTCTTGATCAATTGTTACATGTTATAGCAATATATACTTGATATTTCTAATTGGGCTATTTAACCATATACCATGATAATTTTACCGTATATTGGTTTTAAAACATGAGCAGGGAGTTACATTCAACTTTCACACGAATACTATGGAAATCGCCAATCCACCATTTTCACAACTCAGCATTTGCATGGGAATCCTGCTGAGTCGACAATTTTCCAAGAACTTCATATCATAATTTCGACTTGATAGACTTGTTAGACTACTTGATCTTCTCCCATTATTATGTCTTGAATTGTTCACATCTAAATATTTTTTGTAAATTTATATCAATCAAAGGTTTTTCTAAGTTATTTCCGGCTCGAGTTTCCTGTTCCCTGGAGACGAAGCGGGAATACGGATAATTCAGAAGACACCAAGCCAGTACCAAGTGCTGAAAAGGATCGTACTGTAAGTCATTTATTTTTCATGTCAGACTCCTCTAGTTTCTCTCCATCCTTTAGTGGACGTAAAGTGAACTCAGAGCTGGATAAAAATTTATTGACGAATATTTCAAGCAATTTTTCACTGAACGAAAGTACTATTTGAAATCCAATTGAAATGAATAATATTGAGGAAATCATGACATCAGTTTCGGATTTCACAAAGGTTTATGCTGAGACCATTCCAGATGATGATAATGAAATATCAGGAAATAACCAAAATGTATTCAGAAAAATCATTAGCAAACTAAATATTGGAGAAATCATGACATCAGTTTCGAATTTCACAAAGGTTCATGCTGAGACCATTTCAGATAATGATAATGAAATATCAGGAAATAACCAAAATGTATTCAGAAAAATCATTAGCAAACTGGAAGGTCCAGCACGAGAAGTTTTATTGAAAATATCAATGAAATTAAAAACGAACTTATTCGTAACTTCAGTGATCCGAGAAATGAAGTATGTCTCCGGATTCTACCATAACAGAACGAAACTCCATACCAATTCCATGACAAAGTTAGAAATTTTTAAAATTCACTTTCAAATCATCTTGCTATTCACGAACCCAATATAAATATTGGGAAACAGGTTATGTATAACCAACAGGCCCTTGAAGTATTTTTAGTAGGGCTTAGGAATCCCATAGGTGTTATGGTTAGAAATAAAGAACAAAAAAAAAATTCATAGATTTTCCACTAACCAACAAGTTTTCGGACACCAAAAAATGTTTGGAAACCCAATCTAAACTCAAACCCCAATCTATACAAACCTACCTCGATGATTACTACCATTTGACGCTCACTACAAATCAACCCATAAATCATAATCGTTGATGGGTTTCCGAAGAACTATACAATACCGAATGTCTTAATGTTTCCAACTTCGATGAAGAATATCCATTGGAACCCTCGTATGATAATTCAGAGAATCCCTCTGATGAAAATGACGAATTGGTCGATTATATATCTAATGAAAATCGTGAGGATTCTCAAGTGGTCCTCCCTCAGAGTACACAAACAAGATCGAATTTCACAACGTATTTGACAAAAGACAACTACCGTACATCAATATAAAGAATCCACCCCTAAAATTGCTCATAGATGCAGGAGCAACCGAATCATTTTTAGATCCCGACATAATTGAAAATTATAAAAATACAGAATTTGTGATCCTTCTGTTGTTTCGAGTTCCTTCGCTTGGCTTGGCTTGGCAGTCCAGCAGTACAGCAATTTCACTTGAAAGTGGGCTTCAACCGCTGTTGCCCTACTACTCACTGGACACTCTGTAGCTGGCACTGCGACTATTGAATGCATTTTTCGTTAGCTGTACACCATCTTCCACGGTAAAACATGAATTTGTTCTGTGTGTGGGTGTTATACATATATTATAACATTCACGCGTATAAAGTGGCACAGTTGATGAGTCATCAATATCCTTCGCCGTACTCAAATTCCAATCTGGAGTGAAATACATATTTGACTTAAGTTATTTCTGGAATTTGCGCATGGGCAAGATCATTCATTAGTGATATGAATGCATTATACGAAAATATGGCTTCCTCAAACATGGTAGGTCGTAACTTTTCTCTGTCTTCACAAAATATTGTTTTGAGAGCATTATGAATTCACACTCACCATATAAATTATAAGTAAACAGAGGTCTCCAATATTTCTAGGAAATTGAGTGAACAACATCACAACACGAGTTCCGCATACGATAGCTCAATTGGAGTTTCATTTGCAAACAATAGGAACGATTCGGAAATAATTAGTGATGCAGGTAGTATGAAGTCAAACAGTTCATTGAAGGTTGATCGGAGAAGGTGGTATAAAACGAAAATTCAGAATGTCAAGAAAATCAGCCAAACCTTCAACAAGATGGATTCAACAGTTCCTATTATTTGGGTTGAACTGGTCGCTTAGTAGATATTTCGTATGATGATTGTCAAATTCTTTGGGTGGTTCCTGTTTATTTCTAGATGTAATAGTTCATAATGACTTTCAGTGAAAATATGATTAGTAGAAAGAAATTATTTCACTACTAATGAAACTTTTCAATTGCTCGATATTCAAATTTTCAATGTTCTACTCATACCACCTATGTGAAAACTCGATCATGTAATTTGTAGTCCCATCTTTGTAATTTTTGATGTATATACCTGATCTATTGTCAGTTTCCCATGCAACTTTTTTAATCGTGAGAAACCAGTGATTTCCTCAAAGGGTTGGCAGAAATATGTTAATATTTCGAAATTGTATGCCTTGTATTTTTGGCATGTCAATTCTTCCAGAATATACAAAAGAGGGATTCCTATTAGATTCAACTGTTATTTATTCGATTATGTTCCATTCTCAATTGAAATCTTCTTATGATAGAGACATTTTCAATAATCTAAGTTTCATCCTATTTGGCACAGCTATTTTCCATTGTTAGGGGAGTTTGGGAAATCAATCTATATTTCAATGTATCTTTAATGGTTACAAATAAGTGGTTTCGGTTTTTGTTATTCAGATTACGGGGTAAACTGAACGGTTTTATGAATTGTGCAACGATTCCCATTGAACAAATAGTAATATCATCCTTCTGTTCATATCAGTATGAAAAATGACAATCATTGGCTTGTTGTAAATTAAATCATTCGAATTTTCTGTTTCAGTGAAATAATTCATTTTCATGGAGATATGACAATCTCAATCCTGAATAGGCCCATTATTATACTCCATTTCACAATCAAACGCCATATATACATGGAATCAGCCATATATACTTCTTGATTAGATGTCCACTTTCATAAACTGATGGGTACGACTGATGGCTTTTGTTCCGCAATTTCAAGTAGAGATCAGGTTCATACGACATTGTCACATATTTATAATTTTCTGATCGATTTAGCGACACGCGGCCAGCCCCTGGAGAAAACATGTCAAATACATCACCCTTTTGAGGTTACACACCGAAATTGCTGCCACTTCTCTCTACCCCCTTGTATTTGCTCATCTTCTGAGATCACAGTGAATTGAAAATTAAGAATTGAAGGGGTTCACAAATTATACAGGGGTCATGTTGTTTATGATATTGATCAGGTTATTGTCTTCACTCTCTGCTTGTCATATATAATAACTGTCAAAGGAACTAATCTTGCAAATGACGATTTCAAGACGGTTTCATCTGCAGCAATTACATATGAATACTGAATATTTGTATGATGAATGCAACTGCACCACGTTCACTTTTTTATGAGTATACACTCAATAATTACCTGAAATATTATATCATTGAATAACCTACGAATTGGTTGAACTTATTTTTTGGTGGTGAACATCAATTCTCGATATATTATTTTTGGGTTCAATAACCATCCACCATCCACCATCTGAAAAAATAATAATTAGGCAAGGTATTCAAGTGAAGAAAGGTAAAAAATGAGTTTGTTTCAATAATATACTATCTACCACAAACCATTCCTCTATTAATATGTGAAAAATATTGAATTAGTTTCATTCTGATGTAAGCCCATCAGATGTTATGAGATAATGGAAGATAAAATTTTCATATATAATATTAGTCGATACATGAAAAGGGAAACATTCTCAATCGAATATTGATAGAAAGATTTTTCTGTGAATTGACGATTAAAATGAAGTTATTTTTTGTGAATGTCTAACAGAAAACAACTACTTCCCCGGCTTAAGCCACGCTGGACATTGAACTACATCTGATAGATATTCTGAAAAAGCCCTAACTCAAAAGAAAAAATCTAAAATTGAAAATTTGCATTTTCATTCAGATAGTTATTTGATTTTCTATTCCAGTCTTAATTAGGAACTCATAAGATGAATGAGGCAAAGAAGAATGTTTTCCAAAAGAGAGTACTCACCAGAAATCATTCGTAACATTGACGCAGGAGAGACATCGCATTCACTAGGTCTTCAATACATTTTTGTCGACGAAAATCTATTTCACGCTTCCACGATCATCAGGAAGACCGGAAGAAATGGAAAACACATTTTCAAGAAGCAATCTCACTTTGCAAAGATTTTATGAACATCCTGTTTATATTTTCAACAAATTAGTCGATACATGTTTTCAACATAACAAGCAATTGGCATAATTTATAAAATTATTGAAATCAAAATTTACTAATATATTTTTGAGCACAAGCAGGCAACAAAATGTTAAAGTTAGAACATTATGTATATGAAATTAAACCTGAACACAATAGCCAATGAGATGCCAGGAAAGCTCTTGATGCAAAATTATGAATATTTAAAATATGAAAAGCAGAAAACGTATATAGTATGTGAGGTATTTAAATATTAGTGAATAAAATCTCAAATAAACGAAAATAATGAGAAGGAACAGAAAGTGAGTGAAAATCACGAATTTGAGGAGAAAACAAAAGATATGTGGTTTCGAGGGAAAAAATCATCAAGCCAAGAGATTTAAAAAATATTTTTTGAAAGAACCAACTGAACAAAACTCAATTTGGAAAATCAAGGATATTTCCGCTACAAACATAGTTATTTGCCACTACACCACAAGAAAATACCAGAAAGAACATTAGCTGAACCAGGTACATAACGAATCTTACCTTCTCATTCCATACATATACCAGTCCGAAGACGAATTCACAGTCGAACAAGGGGGCTGCAGACTGGAACGGCAGTTTCCAAGAACAGGAGACTGATCTTAGACACTGAACATTGGCATTTCAAGAAACCACAGGTACATTAAAACCATAAAAATTACAAAACTCAGTGAATTTTAAAAATTAACCTTTTTAAGAACTCCTTCGATGAAAAATTTTCATAAATTGGTATATAGACTAAATATTTCACTGAAACAACATACCCACCAAGGTAGATTTCATTTCACTTCTTATTATTATATAATTGAACTTTTCATGTATATTTTGCTATGAAACACTAATTTAAGTTAATTATCGCAGAATAGGTAACAGTAAGTCTTCCTGAATTAAGGAAATCATTATTTTGATGAATTTCTGACTTATTTTCAATAATTGATCAAGACAGTGTGCCATTTTCTGAAACTGACATCAAGAACACTACCAGAGGGCTCCACAGTTGAACCTAATTCTGAGACTCCATAGGCGTACCGATTGAGTAAGCTGAGGTAGAGAAAGTAAGGTAAAAGAATCAATGTGAAAAAGGTAAGATACATAGCCAGACATAAGGAATACTTATATGGGTATCAATTTATCAACATATTGAATTAAATTCGAAGGAAAATTAAATAAAAAAAAGATTTGCAAATAGTAAAAAATTTTGTAAAACAAAAAAAAAAATTTTTTGTTATGATGTCTGATTGTGAAAATAAATAGATAAATGATGAAATAAAAATAAACCACAATCACCACTTCATAACAATATATATATATATATATATATATATATATATATATATATATATATTTATATATATAATAAAAAGAATACGAAGGGACTGTTAAAAACAATATAAAGAAAAAATGGACATACTCTCAAAGAAAAGTATTAACCATAGACACGTGTTTTGGCCGTTCGGCCCCTCATCAGTATGGTGAAGGATTGCCAGCATGAACAAACTTGGTAGTAAACGACAAATCAACTACCAAGTGTTGTTCATCCTTGCACTTCTTCACCGTACTGATGAGGGCCGAAAGCCCGAAACACGTGTCTACGGTTCACACTACTCTTTGAGGGCTATGTTCATTGAATTTATTTCATATATTCATATATATATATACATATATATACATATATATATACATATATATACATATATATATATATATATATATATACATATATATATATATATATATATATATATATCGAGGGAACTGTTAAAAACAAAATGAAAAGAACTTAGTGGACATAGCCCTCAGAGATAGGAGTTAACCGTAGACACGTGTTTCGGGCTCTCGGCCCTCATCAGTACGGTGGAGAAATGCGAGGATGAACAACACTAGGCAGAAAACGACAAATCAGCGAGTCAACAAACAGAAGCCAGCCGCTCATTTGTGGTTTCGGTCAGCAGACCCTGACTTCCAGAACAACCAACGTCACCACGGAGGCAGCTATAGCTACCTGCGTGACATCCGAGTCAGGAATATATAAATATATATGAAAAGAGTAATGAGGGAACTGTTAAAAACAAAATGAAAAGAACTTAGTGGACATAGCCCTCAGAGATAGGAGTTAACCGTAGACACGTGTTTCGGGCTCTCGGCCCTCATCAGTACGGTGGAGAAATGCGAGGATGAACAACACTAGGCAGAAAACGACAAATCAGCGGAGTCAACAAACAGAAGCCAGCCGCTCATTTGTGGTTTCGGTCAGCAGACCCTGACTTCCAGGAAACAACCAACGTCACCACGGAGGCAGCTATAGCTACCTGCGTGACATCGAGTCAGGAATATATAAATATATGAAAAGAGTAATCGAGGGAACTGTTAAAAACAAAATGAAAAGAACTTAGTGGACATAGCCCTCAGAGATAGGAGTTAACCGTAGACACGTGTTTCGGGCTCTCGGCCCTCATCAGTACGGTGGAGAAATGCGGGATGAACAACACTAGGCAGAAAACGACAAATCAGCGAGTCAACAAACAGAAGCCAGCCGCTCATTTGTGGTTTCGGTCAGCAGACCCTGACTTCCAGGGAAACAACCAACGTCACCACGAGGCAGCTATAGCTACCTGCGTGACATCCGAGTCAGGAATATATAAATATATATGAAAAGAGTAATCGAGGGAACTGTTAAAACAAAATAGAAAAGAACTTGAGTGGACATAGCCCTCAGAGATAGGAGTTAACCGTAGACACGTGTTTCGGGCTCTCGGCCCTCATCAGTACGGTGGAGAAATGCGAGGATGAACAACACTAGGCAGAAACGACAAATCAGCGGAGTCAACAAACAGAAACCAGCCGCTCATTTGTGGTTTCGGTCAGCAGACCCTGACTTCAGAAACAACCAACGTCACCACGGAGGCAGCTATAGCTACCTGCGTGACATCCGAGTCAGGAATATATAATATATATGAAAAGAGTAATCGAGGGAACTGTTAAAACAAAATGAAAAGAACTTGAGTGGACATAGCCCTCAGAGATAGGGTTAACCGTAGACACGTGTTTCGGGCTCTCGGCCCTCATCAGTACGGTGGAGAAATGCGAGGATGAACAACACTAGGCGAAAACGCTCGCTGATTTGTCGTTTTCTGCCTAGTGTTGTTCATCCTCGCATTCTCCACCTATGATGAGCCGAAGCCGAGTCTCTATTCTATCCGAATATTCTTTCGTTTTAACATTCCCTCGATTACTCTTTCATTATACTATATATTCCTGACTCGGGTCACGCAGGCAGCTATACGCTCATGTATTTCCGAAGTCGAGATCTGACCGAAACACAAAGAGCGGCCTATTTGACTCGCTTTCGTTCTGTATTTCACTCGCTCCACCGCGTGGCCGAAGCCGCACGTCTCTGAACTATTCCGCAGAATTCTCATTTGTATTTACATTCCTCGAACCTCTATGACGTTATTCCGACTCGATGTCGCAGGTAGCTGCTCCAGTACATTTCCTGGAAGTCAATCTGACAAAACCATGAGCGTCGCCTGTACTCTGTTGTCGCCAGTGTTTTCACTCCACCGCTGAGCCGAAGCGCAGAGTGACTATCCTGAGCATGTCCGCAAGTTCTTTCATTTTGTTTTAACGATTCCCTCGATTCTTCATATATTATATATTCTGACTCGATGTCACGCAGTAACCTTGACGTTATTTCCTGAAGTCATCGCTGACGAAACACAAATGAGCGGCTCTGTTGACTCCGCTATTGTTCTGCTGTGTTTCATCTGCATTTCCCGACTGACGAGCGACGAAACCGTGTACTACTCTCTGAGCTATGTCCACTAAGTTCTTTCATTTGTTTTAACGTTCCTCGATACTCTTTTATTATTTATATATTCCTGGACTCGGATGTCAGCAGGTAGCTATAGCTGCCTCCGTGGTGACGTTGGTTGTTTCCCTGGAAGTCAGGGTCTGCTGACCGAAACCACAAATGAGCGGCTGGCTTCTGTTTGTTGACTCCGCTGATTTGTCGTTTTCTCCTAGTGTTGTTCATCCTCGCATTTCTCCACCGTACTGATGAGGGCCGAGAGCCGAAACACGTCTACGGTTAACTCCTATCTCTGAGGGCTATGTCCACTAAGTTCTTTATCATTTTGTTTTTTACAGTATCCCTCTATTTCTCTATTTCTTTTATATTTATTTTATTCCTGGACTCGGATGTCACGCAGGTAGCTATAGCTGCCTCCGTGGTGACGTTGGTTGTTTCCCTGGAAGTCAGGGTCTGCTGACCGAAACCACAAATGAGCGGCTGGCTTCTGTTTGTTGACTCCGCTGATTTGTCGTTTTCTGCCTAGTGTTGTTCATCCTCGCATTTCTCCACCGTACTGATGAGGGCCGAGAGCCCGAAACACGTGTCTACGGTTAACTCCTATCTCTGAGGGCTATGTCCACTAAGTTCTATATATATATATATATAAATATATATATAATATATATATATATATATATATATATATATATATATATATATATATATATTCTTATGTTAGGAAATGTGGTTTAAATAATTAATAATGATAATAATAATGTTTATTCCTCAAGAATTACACATTGATTGACAAGAAATAGTCTTAAAATATATTATGAAAAAAAATGATAATCGAGCTACTTATTCGAAAAGCTATACCATACGAATAAACAAGGATATACCACTAAGGCTAAGCCAGCGCGTGGTCTAAAAAGTCTATGTCTATATAGGTAATAAATTTTTGAAATATTGTTGAGTCAGATTCACAATTTGTTACTGTGATATAAATAGGAAAGAAAATAGAAACTGGGATAATAGAATAGAAACTTAGATAAACTGAATACTTGATAACTCCTAAAAATAGCAATAATAACAAGTGAGTTGAATATTTAATAATTTCTACTAATAAGTTGAGAATTATTCAAATATTCGGTTCTATCACATTGTGGATACAACTCCTTTCTGTTGAAAGGAGATGGTTGTTTGTTTTTTTTTTTTGAATGAAAAAATGGATGTTGATTCCTTGATGTTCTTGGGAAGGCCGTTGAATATTCTTATACTCAGGTAAATGTATCCTCTTTGACCAATTGTTTTAAATGAATATTCAGTGCGGAACATTTTTTCCTGTTTGGACCTAGTGTTGTATCTGTGATTAATATGCCTCAAATGACTTTTATTTTTGAATTGGTCTACAGACATATGTAGGTAATATAATTGCCTGAGATGCCCCAACCTAAGATCCCTACGTCAATCTCGACTCGACTAGTGTATGATAAAGAGTTTTCATTTGGGAGGTATTCAATATATTTTTGAAATAACTTGTAAAGAATACTCCTCAGGGTTCCTACCGTTTTCTTTGTGTGGATATTCCATTTCAAATGTTTGTCTATATATACACCTAAATATTTTACAAATTCAGAAGAATTCAATTGAATAACATTGTCGGAATTTTTTATGTCCAGGTGGTTAAAATCTGGAAGATGGAAAGAGTAGCAGGCGAATGTGAGGAACGATGTTTTTTCGTAATTGATTGTTAATTTTTTCTGATTGAAACAATCTATTATCATGCTCATATCACTCTCAACTTCACTTTTCAGCATACCCCATGATTCATTTTCATAAAATATTGCTGTGTCATCTGCGAAGCTTATAATATCACCGGCGGTTTGTGAGGTGAGAATGCCATTCATATATATAATGAAACATATAGGGCCTAGAACTGTTCCCTGAGGCACACCATATTGCACATTTTTTTCTTCACTCAATACATTATCAATTTTTACGCGTTGCTTTCGGATGGTTAAGTAGCTTTCAAAGAGTTTATTTACATTTCCTCTGAATCCAAGATCCTGCAAGTCCCTCAGAAGCTGTGAATGGTCAACAGTGTCAAAGGCCTTTGCAGGATCTAGGAAAATCACCGGAGGATGTTTCTTTTTTTCCAAACTATTACGTATTTTTTATGTCAGTGAGCAAATGGCATAATTTGTGGATTTTCCTTCTATAAATCCAAATTGTTTTTCACATAGAAGTTTCTTTTGATTCAATTAATGTACCATTCTGGTTTTTAAGGTTTCTTCAAATAGTTTCGCAATATTGCTAATTAGTGTGATAGGCCGGTAGTTCAAGATTGCATCGTGTTTACCACTTTTGTATAAATGTTTTATAACATCAGTTTTGAGCGCGTCTGGCCACATACCATCCTCAAAAATTTTATTGATTGAGAGAGGTTCTGATATTTCATTCTTAATTTTTTTTAATAGCTCTGCCCGAATTTCGTTCGAAACCAGGGGCCTAATGACCTTTCAAACTATCTATTGTACAAGTTAATTCAATTTTTGTTACAGGTGCTAGAAATACCGAAGATTCTACGCTAGTCACCTTCAAATGGTGACATTGAAGGGTTTCCAATTTTGTCTGCGAACTTCTTGCCTAACGGGGTGTAATGTTTATTAAATAGGTTTGCTATTTCTACACAATCAGTGACGGTTTTTCCTTCGTGTTGTAATTGGTTTATATGATTGTGGTTTTTAGTAGCTGATGGTTCTTTTACTATATTCCAAATTATTTCATTGTCACCTCTACTGTTATCAATTTTAATTTTGTAATATTTGATTTTGGCACTTTTTATTAGTGTATTTACTATGTTTCGGTTCGGTTAAACTTATAATTATCATTATCATTATTAGTTATTTTTATTATCATCGTTAATGCTATGTTATTTTATGATTTTCTCTACCTTTTTCACTACTATAGAACCTTGTACTATGCTCTAGTCGATACATGTGTATGAAGAGGGCATTCCTGAAGTAGTTCTGATATCAAAATTATATATCCAATGTTATATCTAATGAAAATCCATATCAAAATTGAAATTTATAGCAAACATTGAATTGAAGTAAGATCAACGTATAGATAAGTTTTGAACATCCTGTATGACAATTCACATCCACAGAAAACCCACCAATGGGATTCGAAAGAGTTTGTGTGGGAAAAGTGATGATATACAATAAAATGCAATGGCAGAAATTGAAAAATTATAATTTGATATGAATTTGTAAATAGTATGTGAGAGTTAGAATTAGATTCATAAAATCCTTAATATCAATTAGAACAGCGAATAATTAGATAGGAAGTGATACAAATTCGGAAATCTGTGAAAAAATAAAAATTTGTGAGTGTTGCTATGGATCAGGATAACAAATTTGAGAGTAGATTGGAAAAAGTTCTGAAAGTGAAGCCACGTTGAGAATTATAAGAAAAGCATTATAGATAATACAAGAAAACACGTTAGTAAAATTTCCCGAACGAGTGAAAGTTTTGAAAAGCAGGACTGAAGAAGTAAATAGACCATAAAAATTGCACCTACCTGGTCTAGAGGATAAATCTTTGAAGGAGTGCAGGTGAGCTGTCATTGAGATCCCAGAAATATGTCCACTGGACTGGAAACGTCAATAGAAAGTCAGCAACAAGGTATACTGATATCCGAACTCATCAAAGTGCAACTTTCACATTAAACCAATAACTTTTACGTGCCTAAGCCATTAGTTACTTTGTTTTGGGTTGAACTTTCATAAAATTCCATGCAAAAGACTTATAATAAGTTCAAATTTCCTTCATCAATATTTCATTGTCACAAACATCCAAACGCAGAGTAGGGTATTTATAAGTTTTGATTTGAATAAAAACCAATAATTTGATTATTCTCTGCAAACTGGTGTTTATTTTCCAATTTCTTACCTCACTTTTCTCCACTGAACAGCTTTTTTTATCGACTCGTCAGTGCCATAGTAGGCAACACCGATTACAGGAACCGGCTACTGAGAAGGAGTGATTCATGTTCATTGGCGTACCTGACTGAGCTGGGATAAGGTAAAAGGGTTTGAAAAGGAAAAAGGTAACATAATATAGTCGGTATTTTTTTATTTGTTATGATAGGGATTCGGAAATATAACCAATGAAATAAATTCCAAAACATATATACAAATTTAAAAATCATATAGTCAACCCATCATAACAATTGGCGCGCAACGCGGGGCAATTACAGTAAAGTGGGACGATAACAGTAACGGGGCGAAATTAACAACAATTGTTATTTCATAACAATTGGCGCCCAACGCGGAGCTGAATTGCCTGAATAAGATTTAGAAACAAATTGAAATTGAAAACAAAAATATTTTTTGAAATAAAAAATATTTATACAGGGTACATAAAAAGTTGACATTTCAGAATTTTTGCATTGACATATTTCTATAAGTGTGGAGAAAATTGATTTGAGAGATGGTAAAGAAGTTGGTTTGGAAGAAGGTGCAGAAGGCAGAGAGAGGGGTGATCAGGAACAAGGAGAGAGTAGCAATGTGAGAGGGAGTAAAATAAAAAGTAAGAGTATACAAATGGAGAGTTTGTTTGATAAAATGATGGAAAAAATTAAAGATGAAATGAAAGAAAACTCAGTAAGAATGGAAGAGGAAATGGATGAAAATTCAGTAAGTATGAAAAATTAATTGAAAAATGAAATAAAAGAAAATTCAGAAAAAACAGAGAAATAGAATGAAAATATATCAAGTATGAAAAATGAAATGAAAGAGAATTCAGCAAGTATGAAAAATGAAAAGAAATAAAATTCAGCAAGAATGGAAGAGAAAATAGAAAGAATGAATGATGGAATGAGAGAAAGTATGGGAAGAATGAAGGAAAGGATGAAAGAAAAAAAGGGAAATATGTAGAATAAAATGCAAGAAAGTTTGCAAAATGGAATGAAAGAGTTGAAAAAAAACACAGCAAGTATGGAAGAAAGATTGGGAGAAAATATGAAAGAAAATATGAAGAGTGTGAAAGAAAACATGGGAAGTATGCAGAATGAATTAAGGGGAAAAATTGAAAATATGAAAGAGAATATGGAAGGGATGGAAAATAAAATGCGAACAATATCTAAACAAAATGAAGAAGAATTTTTAGAAATGCACAAACAATTAGAGACAAAAATAGGACATAATAATGAAGAATTTTATGTAGCTATAACTGAAGAGAAATCTACTATCAATAATCAATAGAACAAAATGACAAAAGAATGAAAGATATTACAGTAAATATAAGTTACAATAATGAAAAAGTTAACAAAATATAAATATGATTAATAAAAAATTGGAAATAAAATGGATACCAATATAAAATTCATTACAGTAGAGATTGAAATTTTCAATATGAAAGGAAAAAGCAATTTGAATACAAATGAGATTGAAAATCAGAAAAAATTTCAAATTTTGGAAGAGAGGATCAAAGCTATGGAAGAAAAAAGATTAGATACAAATATAGAAAAAAATTGAACATCCTGTGAACCTCGCTGTGCATATCAGATTTCAACGAGCAATTTTCGAAATAACACGAAAACTTCGAAAGCAATGTTAAATTATGCTTATTATGCGAAAAATTAGGATCTGAGAAAAGAGACAGTGATAATTCCCGAAACGTAATCAAAAGTAGTATATTTTGTATTCAGAATTTCCAATAACTTTTGTAGTGAAATATTTCTGATAAATGTAATATAAAGATTGATTTATTGTATATATTTAGATTGATTGTATATATATATATATATATATATATATATATATATATATATATATATATATATATTATTATGATGCTACTAAGTTTTTTTTTTATTGTTATTATTTGATTTTATTAATAATTAATGATAATAAAATATTTTCCATTTGTTATGATACGTTTGATTAAACGATTCATTTCAATTTGAAAATTTTTAAAAGAAATACCTTTCAAAACAGTACTAAAATATCCGCTGCTTACTCTTCTTCAAATACTCTTTTACCTGTATTCTTTGACCTTATCCCAGCTAAGTCGGTACGCCTATGGAAGCATGATATATCTCCTTCTCATAGTAGGATTCAGTGGTGCCATCTTGTTGCTTTGCTTGAAGTCAATGTTCAATGTAACGTTTTATGGAAATATTTGTGGTTATGTGATCAACAAATGAATAATGAATCCAGAAAATAATCAATTGATGTTTTTTTTATTCGAAATGAATCTCTATATATACCTAGCCAGCGATATCTATCTTAATTTCAATAATTTTATCAACCTGTGAAATAGAAATGTCAAAACCTCTGCTCATGCACAATAAAGTAACTGGTAAAGATAAACGCTCGTGAGTTATACTGAGTTTATGAGCATGAATGAGAATTATTGTTCGAATAAGTGGATAAAAGTCATCAAAGTACCCGAAAGAAGTGTCTGACGCGAATACGCTCACTTTGTTCAGTTTTGGATCGAAATGTACCTGTTATTCGTCTCTCTTGAGTATTATCGTGGATCCTGGAAGTTTCCTCTGGATATTGGAGTTTGCAGCTCCACTGTGGCGGGGCTCCCTTGTTGTTGGCAACGTTACGGATATGAATATGGCTGCATTCAGAAGGTGATTGGTTTTTCTTGGTAGTTTCTACGCCTATTGGTCTCTGGACACGTTTTAGATTGTCAAAAAGTTTGATTTGCTTCCGTTATTGGTGTATTTCCATATTTATTTTTTTGCAAATTTTGTAATGGCTTTCATTCCAACATAATTTTATATTTCTCCCCGAACTTCATTATTTTTCTTCCTGGCAACTATCACTTTTCGTTTTTTCTCACAAATTTAAGGTTTTTACTCACTTTCTGGGACACTTCTCGTTATTCTAAACTAATCTATGGATTTTATATACAATTTACATTTTAATAGTTCATCATTTTTCATCGAAATGTTTTGACATGTTGCTGTAATGTTTCCTTCTGATTTGATTTTGGCATACAGGATGTTCCAACTTGAATATTATTTTTGTCTACTTGAGATCTGAAGTTTATCCATGAATTTTGATTTCTATATTTTTTTATAGGTTGTGCAAATCAAATGAATTGTTGGCAACATACTCATGACAATAAAAAATCTCCACTGCTAAACTCTTGAGAAATGTGCGTCGACTAGAAAATGGTACAAGGTTCCAGGAAAGCAAAATGTACAGGAAAATTGTAAACCAAACATAGCAGGTATTTATGTAATATATAAGTATAATGATATCACTTTTTATTTTTTTACATTGAACAAATATTTCTTATCATAACAATATATATATATATATATATAATATATATATATATATGTATAAACAGCTCGTTGTTCCCTCCGGGAGAAAGTTCAGGCGGACTAACCTCCGGGGTATCGGTTTGAATTATGTCAAAAAAAAATCATATATGTGGTGAGGGGGACATATTGCATAGGTTTATCAAGAGAGGGGTAACGATTTCTGACCCAAAATTTATATATGCATATATATTATTTTCATCTGAAAAACAATGCGTTGTTCCCTCCGAGTGATATATGCAAATGAAAATTCGATAACTTAGTTACCTCCAATTATATTCCCATTCATTGGAGGGTAGTATGTTCTATTTTATATGCTTCTATTCAGTTTCACTTATTAGTTAGTTCATTTGTTAGTTTGGGACTAATCTTTTAAGTGAATTTTGACTGACTTCTAGTCATCCGATTAGTTTGAAATTTGATGGGTGTTCATAATTCCGTGACAATGCATTTAGGAACTTTTGTGAGAGAAAAAACAAAATGGCGGCTCTAAGATGGCGGATGACATTTATAATTATGGCCCGATTTGATTCAAGCTTGGTATGTGGGAGTTTTCAAGGTCGGAGATTATGAATTTTTTGTCAAAATTCATAAATTTGAGATGGCGGACAAGTTTTGTGATTATGGTTCAATTCGGTTCAAAATTGATATTTCGGGGTTTTCGGGGTCGGAGATGATGTAATTTTTGTCAAAATTCATAAATTCAAGATGGCGGCCCCAATATGGAGAATGGGTTTTGTGATCATGGTCCTATTCGATTCAAAATTGGTTAGCGAGGGTTTTCGGGGTCGGAGAATTTCCAAAAAAATACTCACTCGCATGAAAACGTTAGAAATTAGTACGCTCATTTTCAAAAAAGCTATCGAGAAGAGTAGGTAATTAGAAATTACAAATTAGTCAAAGTATGGGTGTGACAGTCATCAATGGGTGTGAACTTAGCTACATCTACAAGTACACTGAGAAAAATAAAATCTCGATTTTTTTATTTTTTCCTTTTCCGTTTTTTTACATGGATTTTTATCCAGTTAGAGACGTGAATATACTATTATTTCCAGTTTCAACTGAAGGTGAGAAAATTTGATCAGCTTGATGAATAAGTTCGATTTGAGGAAGTGGAATGGTGGTGAGGTTATTTAAAAAAAAATCAAGACGCCACAAATGACTTTGTACACCGCTGTGCTTGGCATATGTCATTGTTATTGGCCTTTTTCTCATGTTTCATATGGCGCCAGAATTTTCCAGGCCGTCAAAGTGGGTGAAATGGGGGTTGATATTATTTGAAAATACACAGATGCCGCAAATGGCTTTCTACAACTTTTGCACATAATTGGAGTTGTATACCGGTGCCACGTTATAGTTTGCCACACTCGCAAATGAGGTGGAATAAGGGAGTGGGAGTTGTTTAGATATTTATTGAATAATATTCGATACAAAATACCCAAAACAAATTGATGACGTAACTAGTTTGAGTCGATATATATTAAATCGCTTCATCAGAGAAGTTCAATATAAAATGAAAATATTCTGGCATTCCATCAGAGACGAAGAAAAGACCGAAAACAAATAAATATTGAAAGCAGAAAGGTTTACGAAGCCATTTGTGGCCTTTGTGAATTTTAAAAATATATCAACCACCGTTTTCACCCCTTTGACGGCCTGGCAAATTCTGGCGTGATGAAGAGAAGACCATATCAAGATTGCATATTAAGCACAAAGGTGTATAAAGCCATGTGTGGTCTCTGTGAATTTTCAAAATATATCAACTCCCATCCCCCCCTTTGGCGGCCTGCAAGCAACATCGGGTGCGTTCAGTACTTGGACTCAACAAGGAAGGTGCGAGTTAACACGCCCTAACAACTGTAGTGTAGTAGCTTATTTGCAGCTGCAGGCGTCTTATCAGAAAGAGCCCGAGATAGATATGCCGTCTTTCGGACGGGACGTTAAGATGGCGGTACCGAGTCCATAGATATTGAGCTCGTTAAGGAACCCTACCTCTGAAATAACAGAGGATTTGACAAAATTTCCCTTTGAGGGGAGTGTGCTCACCGGCATCGGTGTTTAGCCCTGGTCGCAGAAATAGACCGACGTTAAATAAAGCAATAAAAAAATAGCAGAAAGATGTACTAAGCCATTTTCAAATCATATCAACCCTTGTTTACACCCCCTTTGGCGGCGTGGCAAATTGGAAAATTCTGGCGCCATATTGGTGATGAACTTATAACAATAACATATGAGAAGCAGAAAGGTGTACAAAGCCATTTGGGCGTCTGTCAATTATTTGAAATAACTTCACTACCATTCCACTTCCTCAAATCGAACCTATTCATCGGTCTGATAAAAATTTCTCACTCTCAGTTGAAACTGGAAACCTCAGTATATTCACGCCCCCAACTGAATAAAAACCTATGTGAAAAAACGGAAAACGAGAAAATAAAATAATCGATATTTTATTTTTCTCAGTGTACTTGTGGATGTGGCTAATTTCAGATCCGTCATCATAATCCAGAAACGTTCTGTAAAACCATAGTAAACAACTATTAGGACTATTCTCATTCACAACATAAAAAATAAACGGATATGGATTTTCATTAAAACAACTAATGAGATTCACTGATAGGAGATCATATTAACTAAAATCACCCAAATAAAAAAAAATAACTCTCAAGTAAGTTCAAATGAAGGCTTGTTTCAATTCTTATATATATTTTTTATCCATACCTCTCAGTGTTTCCGAGAATAGACAGGGTGTTTCTTATTAACTAATTTCACCGTTTAAAATTTTTTCTCTTAAATAAATTTTTGTTTATAGTTACATAAATTGGTTTTTCTCGTAAGTAAGATGCAAATGAATAAAGTTTATTTTTTTATGCGAACGTCAAACGAAAAAATATCAAGATACCAAATTTGCTCGTAAAGGAATGAGGATTTCTCTTTAAAATGATTCAGTAAAAATACCGCAGGAACGCCACTGGCAAGAATAAAAAACTATGTTGTACAGCAGAAAATGCGTTCTGAAGCATAGACGATGCGTACACGTTTCACAAAGATATCTAACATCATACCAAAGTTATACAAATTATTTTCTCAAAACAAAAGTTAAGACCTTCAGGACATATGTTCATATGAAGTTTTTTTCTCAAAATTACCAAATGAATAACTTCCTTTAATATTAGTATGTTATTAAGAAACATCCTGAATATAAATTATTTCCTTCGAATGATAGCCAATACACTCACTCAACAGTTTACGTGAAGGAATACCAAGCATTCTGATGAAACACATATCCAAATTTTGAATAGATTCTGACCATAAACCACATAACTCAAATTGTTGAATTTTGCATAGGTATTAACAATCTTATACCCCCCCCCCAGATAACAATTTTCACTTCATTTCAACCATGAATCAAAAATCAATCCACTACCTTGAAATGTTCAATGTTTGATAAAAAAAACTTATGAATTCCAACCACAAAAACACCATACTTATTACCAAAATTGTACAAAATCCACCCGAAAATCACAAAATCAGAAATATAACCTAAATTTCCTCGGAAGAAATAAGCGTCATCCAGAACGCGAAAAACTGTATTTCACATACTTTATGTGCTAAGGAGGGAAGTACGTGTGGCAATTTGCGTGGCATTAAAGCGACACTAGCGCTGGTGGCAAATCGCTCAACTCAGCGACTGAATCTAAGGTTATACATCACTCGGAATGACCTCCAAGCATTTTCTCGCAGATGGATAGAGATGACATAGTAATCACCAGTAGTGAAATATTATGTGAGATTCGTAGTTACCTCCGATATCGGAGGTAAGAAAGGTATATATGAGGGAAGTACGTTCGGTATATATGTATTTTGGAGGTAGCAACGAGGGGTGTATAGGTATATATATATAT
This sequence comes from Gonioctena quinquepunctata, assembly GCA_018342105.1. Lineage (NCBI taxonomy): Eukaryota > Metazoa > Arthropoda > Insecta > Coleoptera > Chrysomelidae > Gonioctena > Gonioctena quinquepunctata. The sequence goes on along the minus strand of JAFIRS010003778.1, from coordinate 86,938 downwards.
ATATATATATACATATATATATATATATATATATATGTATTTTACTGACGATATTCTTCACCTAGATTTGATGAAATATGACTGACGTGTACATCCATCACCTAGATGTACCTTCCAGTTCGTGTTCCTATTATTGGTTTTTTCGGATTAATTCAGATTTCATATATAAAAAGCGAAATATTAGTGACACACACAACACTGCATCTACTAGATTCTCTTTGAAATTTGACATGAAAGTTTCTCGCCAGGTTTTCGAAATTCTGAATAACGCACCATTTGAAAATGATTTATCAGAATTATTTCACTACAAAAGTTATTGGAAATTCTGAATACAAAATATACTACTTTTGATTACGTTTCGGGAATTATCACTGTCCCTTTTCTCACATCCTAATTTTTCGCGTAATAAGCATAATTTAACATTGCTTTCGAAGTTTTCGTTTTATTTCGACAATATTTATTGATTTGATAATTTTGCCATTTGAATCGTGAACGTCAAAACAGTTTGTGTTTTTAAGGGATCTTTTGGCATCTAGAACTTCTACCTCGATGACTGGGAAGAGAAAGAATGAACCCCCTTGTTTGGTAGTTTTTTGATTAGGTCAATAGCGCTAGCTTCATTGTTTTTGAGGTTTTTAGTCAAAAATGTTGCTGCTGTTGCAAAATATTCAACAAACTCGTCCACAGAAATTTCACAGACTGAGGAATTTGAACTCTTCTTTTTGTTGCGTTCAAAGTTAATCAATTTCCAGGCATCTCTGTTTTTATTTTCTGAGTTTTTTAGAAAGTTATCGTAAGCTTCACTTTTTGCTTCATTTAGTGCAGATGCGTATTCAGGTTTGTAACATTCATATAGATCTGTGTGTAGGGGATTTTCAGATACTTCACTTATTAGTTTGATAGTTGAGAGGTTCTCTCGCATATTTCTCAGGTGGTTATTGAAAAAATTTACTGGCACAGAGGAGGATGATACAGTCATTTTCCTCCAGGGGAAAGTGTACTTCCATACAATATACATTATATATATATATATATATATATATATATATATATATATATATATATATATATTATTATGTATTATTATGTTCGTATATTTGGTTGTTAGTAAATCGAAATTTTGGTGACATATACTACTCACAACAAAAGAAAACTCCGGCTATGATGCCCCTACCCTGTTTCTCTGTACACTTCACCTCTATCTTTTTTTTATTTACTTTTTTACCTTTCTGTAGCTCAGTCGGTACGCCTATGGAGACATTATTTTTCCAATCTCAGGAGGATTGCATCATCGCTATCTACTTCTTTGCTTGATGTCAATATACTGTTTATGTTTGAAATATTGATTGTTATATTGTCAAATGATAAATAATGAGTTCAGAAAGAGTTAGATACTTGTTTTTTATTGAAAATATTGTTAGAAACCAACCGATCTCTGAGATATCTAACTCATTCTACTTATATTTTCCAACCAATCAAGATTGAAAACATTCAAGAACTTGATGAGGCGCAAAAATGAACATATTCTGAAAGGAATATTTATAGGTTATTCTCAGTCATTTGTGAGTGTTATAGTAAATAAACCAAAAACAACGTGGCTCTACGATTAATATTATCACTTTATTAAGTTTATGCAGATAAAGTACCTGTTATGAGTTATGTTTTGCAACCACACAAATCCTGGGATGTTCTGTAAATAGTTCATGTGGATGTTTTCCAAATGTTTAGCCTCTTTACTACTGGTGAAGTCAAATATTGGAAATCTAACCTCCAACTCCTGGTAAAGAGATCCTTGATAGTCCTTGGTTCCGATTTGATTCTGACCTGATTGCATGTATTAATGTTTCTCTTATACTTTAGTTATTGGCATTTTTTCCATGAAATCGATCATAAAATTTTCTATTATGCTTCCCTTTTCATTATAATTTTTCTTTTCCCGGCTTATGTTCCTTTCTTCTTGGTAACCATCACTTTTTGTGATCTTATCTCAATTTTTACCACTAGCACTTCTAATTTAAACACATTATTCTACTTCCTACCTATTATACATATTTTATTTTCGAATTTGACTCCTACACATAGTTCTATTTACTAAATTTCCTTCCAAGTTCACATGTACCATTTTTCTGTTCTCAAATTTCATTATGTTGATCATTTAAAAGGAAAATAATTTGACATTTGTCTGTCATGTTTCCTTTTGGTTCTAATTTTGCATACAGGATGTTTCTTGTATATAAATGTAATGTTTGGTTGAATTCTGAATTTTGATTTATATACTTTTATAGGTTGTGCTAAATGAATGAATTGATCAAAACATAATGATGATAATAAAAAAACTCCACTGCCACCCTCTCGGATTATCTGCGTTGACTAGAATATGCCCAAGGTTTCAAAGATGCAAAATATACAGAAGGAGTTGATTTGTTGAGAATATGAACAGGATGTTCATAAAATCAGATGTGGAATCATCTGCGACTGAGAGTCACTATCTACCATCGTCGAAATAACCTCTTGTGGGGTGTTCATGTTGAAAAGGAAAACATTCTCAATTGGATATTGATAAAAATATTTTTCTGTGAATTGAAAAATCCACGATAAAAATGAAGTTATTTTCTGTGGATGTCTAACAGAAAACAACTACTTCCCCGGCTAAAGCCAGGCTGGACATTGAACTCCATCTGATAAATATTCTGAAAAGACCCTAACTCAAAAGAAAAAATCTGAAATTGAAAATTTGCATTTTTATTCAGATAGTTATTTGATTTTCTATTCCAGTCTTAATTAAGAACTCATGAAGATGAATGAGGCAAAGAAGAATATTTTCCAAAAAAGAGTACTCACCAGAAATCATTCGTAATATTGACGCAAGAGAGACATCACATTCACTGTGTCTTAATTTTTATCGTGGATTTTTCAATTCACAGAAAAATATTTTTATCAATATCCAATTGAGAATGTTTCCCTTTTCACACAGAAGAAGATTATGGAAAGAATCATAGCAGGTATTTATGTAGTTTCAAAATATCATTGTGCTCTATTTCCACTTTTTTATTTGACATATATACCATATCATAACAATTTCCCCAAAATTTATTTTTTTTAATTTTATTACTGTACCAAGGTTATTAATATTACTTTTATTTTTGTTTCAGATAAAAAATCAAACATAATTTATTAATACTAGTTATTAATATATAATAATCCTCTCAAAGCTTTATCATATGGATTAATCAGACTGTTGCTATTTTTAGCCTCTCCGTTATCTATTTCATATGGTCCTTCAACTGGTAATTGTTATTTTGCACACATTCCTTGTTTAACATCGTACTCTCAATGCTTCAACTATAACTAAATTTCCTTTTTCAAATCTTGTTCGTTTTGTTTCACGTTTATTTTCTCTTTTTATAATTTAATTGCATTTCGTTGAATTCTTATTTCAAGTTTTTCCATAATCTCATGTAGAATTCTATCATTCTTTATCCATTCTCTGTCAGGCATTCTTCCAGTCATGATATATGTCGGACACTCTTCTGTTATGGTACTAGGAACTTCATTCGGATATTTTTCTACCATTTCTATTTTCTCATCCCATAGTCTATGATTTTCTTGTGATATCAGCCTTTTATCACCTCTCTTATATATCTCTCTGAAGGATTTGATGAAGGATGTCTAAAACTAGTAAATTTTAGTTGTATACCAATATCCTGAATAAATGTTTCCATCTTATCATTAGTAAAAAATGTTGCATTGTCAAGAATAATCTATTCTGATTTTCCTATTTCTACTATAAATTTTGTTGATAACTTGTTGACTGTGTTTCCTTAGTAGGATATAATTTAATGAATTTTCAAAAATGATCCACTATAACAGAAATATGTTTATTGTTATTTTGACTTTTTTATCAAATTGCTGACAAAATCAATAGAAATAATTTGTTAAGGTCTGTTAATTATGCTCTTGGGTTCACGTTTGTTAGTCAAGTTTTATGTTTTCTCAATTGACATAATTGACATCTTGTTATTATATCCTTAGTTGTTTCTATATCTCGTGAACTCATGTAATTCTTCCTGAATATCATCTACGTTTTCCTGATTCCTATATGTAAATATTTTTAAAGAATGTTATTGATTGTTCTTTCAGATGACTCTTTTGTTACTACATACAATTCTTCTCCATTAACCATTTTATTAACTATTGCCTTTATTTATATGGTTCCTCTTTTGTCTTTATTTGTTGATTTATTTTGATCAGCTATAATTGTATCTGAGGAAAATAACCCTGTATCATTTTTGAAATCATTAAACCTTTTTTACTTGTCTTGGAGTATCAGATTCATCCATTTCCATCCTTGTTATAGTATCTGTTATTATGTTTTGGTTTCCATGCATGTGTCTTATTTCAAATTTATAATCCTAAAGTAATAATGCCCATCTATATACTCTGTTACTAGCATATTTACAATTTACTATTGACATAAGTGCTTCATGATTTGTTTCTATATAAAATTGAGCTCCTAATAAATGAAATCTTAGTTTTGTTATGCAAAATATGATACTAGCTAGCACTAATTCAGTAACAGTGTAGTTAAGTTCATGTTTTTTAGTTACTCTCCATATGAAAGATATTGGAATTTCTTTTCCTTGTTGATTTTGAATCGACACCCCTGCAAATCTTTGCATAGATGCACCTGTCCCAAAAATAAATGGTGAATTATAATCAGGATGACAAAGTTTCGGAGTGTTCCTTTCTGTCACTAGGTACCGTTATTTCGAAGGTACTTCCAAATGCGTACCTACATGTGATTAACCTTGACCATGTTTTCATTCGTGTTGGGTTTCTCTTCAACCAGAGGTCTTCAGATTTGTAATTGGTGACTACTCCGTACTGACGAGGGTCAGAAGCCTAAAACCGGTATACGGATTGTTAGGCGTACTTGACACAATTTGAACCAAATCATGTTTATCAGAAAAAAACATTTGCAATCAATGTATTCAATATTCTGCCTGGTATTTACCAGGAAAGAAGTTGTTTTTTGCTCGTAGTCTACAACTTGTTTCAATTTATAGTGAATTTTGAGGAGAGTCTTCAAATTTTTCTAATAATTCGCTTCACATGTTTGGATTTCTTGTTTAATATATATATATATATATATATATATATATATATATATATATATATATATATATATATATATATTTATATATATATATATATATATATATATATATATATATATATATATATATATATATATATATATATTTTATTTTTCCAATTTTTTCAACCACATGTTTATATTCTTTATTTTCTCAGAATAAGGGCCTTAGTCAGTCTATGTATTTTTTATTCCATGCGACGTTTGGACATTGTTTATTTCATCTTCAGGTAAATTCATTCAATCATGAAACATGAAACGAAATAATGAAAGAATAACAGTTGAATTATATTAATTTACCTGAAGATGACATAAACAATGTCGAAACGTCGTATGGAATAAAAAATACATAGACTGACTAAGTCTCTCATTCCAAGAAAATAAAGAATATATATATATATGTATATATTTATACATATATATTAATATATATCAACAAAAGGAGAAATGCAGGAGAAAAACAAAATTTTATCTTTTCTTGAGGTTGCAGTCGGTTCAAACAACCAGTGTAATAATACTCTTTGTTGTTTGTCAAGCTTTCGAAATAGTTTGATTTCATTATCAAGATAAATATACATAGGCCAAATAAGCAGGAATTCATCAGGATGTATTACCTCTGAAAAAAGTGACTGCAACCATTAAAAAATAGCTTAGCACTTGCTTAACATACCAAATCATTTTGGCAACTTTAATAATCAAAAAATTTTAGAGATGGAAAGAAACGAAGAAAAAAGGAGTTTTCTTGGAATGGTCCTCATTAATAATCAACAGGCATGCATGATTAAACGATCTGACATATCTAATTTCAGCATAATTTATAGTTACTTATTAAAAATAGACAAAAAGGACCGACCCCTTTGAGAATCCGTATATTTTTTTCCAGTCGGGAAAAATATGACATTTAATAGATCGAAATTGTGCCAAATGGTTTCTCTGGTTTTTAATCTCTTTTGATGCCATCATTCAAAATAGACGTCTCCGAATATGTACCAATAACTGTGTAAGTATTTGCTGTTTTTTATATAACATTCTCACGCTAGCAAGTTATTAATTCTTCCCAAATTTTCCTTCTCAAATTAATAATTGGAATTTTCAGATGTCTTGATGATGTGATAAAACTATTTCGAAAACTTGACAAACAACAAAGAGTAATATTACTTGGTCGTTTTTGAACTGACTGCAACCTCAAGAGAAGATAAAATTTGGTTTTTCTCCTGCTTTTCTCCTTTTGTGAATTCGTTTCCAGTCAAGATAATGCCCATTTCTATAATATATATATATATATATATAGGTATATATATATATATATAGGTATATATATTAATATATATATATATATATATAGTATATATATATATAATATATATATATATATATATATATATATATATATATATATATATATAATTGGTAGGCGGACCTGACACAATTGAAACATGATAAGTTTATCAGAAAGAAACATTTGCAACCAATTTTCATTGAAAATGGAAGTTTGCATTATATATATATATATATATATATATATAGATATATAAATATATAGATATATTAATATATATAGATATATTAATATATATTTTCAAAAAATTGTCTCGGATTCTCAAAGTAAATGAAATGATCATAAGGACCTGTTATGATGAGGATTGTGATCTGAAATACGTGTTGAATCGCCATTGCGGGCTATCTAACAATACTTTTCACAATGGTCGATTCTCTTGAGAAATTATAATCCAGCGTTATTTGGTATCCTGATGAATCTTATCAAAGTGAAATTCGGAAGCTGATTTTTTCAAGTAAATGTCATGGAAAATTTTGGCGAATGTGCACAAAATCCTCGTGAAATAATTGAATGATTATTTGTATTCGATTTCAATGGTGATAAAAAGAACACGTTTTTTTGCGACATATGATTCCATTACATAATTGCTTAAAAAATAATTGGAATAATAGCGAAATTCTTTCGAAATGACTTGTGTAGAACGGTGAAATTATAATAACTGATACTACAACTCTGAATTGTTACCTTCACATTGGCTCTTCAGAATGCTACACTATGGACTAGTATTACAATTGTCTTGAGTGATGGTACATCTGTACGGAGCCGAGTATTTCGTCTGCAAGTTGAGAAATTTACTGTAATCTTATATATTCTAATTCACTACCATAATCACAATGTATTATTTAAATCATGCCTTTATGTAAACCAAACATTTGTCACGTGGTGCACAATCCTAAATACACATTTCGTTGAATTCCTCGGCACCGTACTTGTACTCTCATCTATAGCTGTGTATCGAATGAATCAGCAAACCGGTCGGGAGGTCCTATGTCCCATTTCAAAACACGGATCAATAAAAATAAGTTCAACTCTCTTATACAGATGGCGCAACGTGGCCATTCTGGGGATACTTGAAAGTTTGAATGGAAAGAACCGTATATTTTTCAAGATAAGGTGACATAATTACCATGTGTAATTCACCATTACAATCTAGTATACTATTAGAAAAATTCAATTGGTACCTTTATCCGTAAAAACTATTTTGTATTTTTGTCAATAACGATACTATAGGTCCTCTTTAAATTAACTTCATTTCATGAATCTCAGAGAATGAAGGAGTTAATCATGGGGTTGAATATTAAAGCAATGGGTGATGTGATTCAAGAATGGTTTTTTGAAACTTCAAGCACAGAAAAGCGTATACCTAATTTTCAATATATAGTTCGTTCATTAGTCTGATAAATAAGTAAAAAAAGAAGTGACTCGGCCAAATTCGGAGTATATGAAGTATATGAAGTTTTTGTACATGATAACTCACATAAACTTGGTTTTCCATGTACTCCATACATATGTTCTCTAACTCTATACGGATGTTTAGTATTTATATTCATCCAATTATTATTCCATCAATAATATTGAATTTTTTGTTGAAAAGGGAAATATTCCCAATTGAATATGGAGTAGAAAGATTTTTTCAGTAGAAATATCTACGACAATAATGAAGATATTTTTCGTAAGATCTAACAGAACTGGACATTGAAATACATCTGATAGATATTGTGAAAGGACCATTATCTAAAAAGATAAAACTGAAAGTGAAAATTTGAATTTCCGAAATGATTACGACATGGGATTATATATTCTTTTTTTACACAAACTCATGTCAAACTATACATCAAATATGATCTCTTGTCATCGTGATAGTTAGTGTAATGTGTCTTAATGAAATGAGCAGATCTCTTCCTTAACTTAACAATCTAATTGTGAAAATAGTTATATTTGTGCTTTCACCTTCAAACTCGATCAATCTACGAAAATCGGCTTGATAGGGATTTTGAAAATGCTGTTCTGCTGAATTGAGAGGAATAAAAATAAATTTTTCGTCAAATTTGAAGGAATGGATGGAAGTTCATACCATATCCTATATTTGACATGAATGAAATACACATTTAAGGTACCAATGGTTTCTTTCCACCCAGCAGATGACTTATTATATAATATATACGTTTTGGAAGAAGAATATATCAACCCAAGTAGCCAACGTTCCAACAAAAAGGCGATTGCCTCTACATTTCCCATGTGATAACCATTAATTTCCAGAAGTCACTGCAAAACTGTGTGTTAACGATGGCTCCGCGAAGGGAGAAAATTGTTTTACTGTGACTTGCATTCTTCAAAATCTCGTAGTATTGTTTTCCAGCCTTCCCACAGCAATCAGTTACGATTTTCGGGTTGGTTTCTGTTAGTTTCTCGTTTTCAGTCACTTGTACACTGTGCCGTTCACTATCATCAAAGAGCACTCATGATATATGAATGTAAAGTACAATACATATCGACATGTTCTCCAAACAAATATGTATTAGTTTCTATATATTTGTGGAAAAAATCTTCGATATTTTCAACCGAGCAACTTCCTCTAATTCTCATCAGGAAAGTGCTATTCGTGGATTTCAGATGAATTCTGATGCAATTACACAGTACAACAATGTTTAAGCGGAGATCGCATTCAAAAATAGACGAATCAATATCCATTGAAAATATTTTAAGTTCATCAGATCCTTTGATATCCGCATTGGGAATTGGAGAAAATTTTTTTTTTTTTTTAAATATGTACCAAACCAATAACATGTACATCGAAATAAAATAGGGATAATTAACAGAATATCGGTTTGTACATATTGAGACCTATTTCTGTATCATCATTTTCATCCCGTTTCTCTGCTTGATATATTTTTTTCCTGTCCCAATTTCACACCATAGCCGGTAAAAAACTACCTTTATCATGAAAATGTGCCAGTTATAGAAGAAATAAATTTCAAATGAGAGTTTTATTCAAGGGAATGAAACTGACTCCTGAATATTTGAATAATTTGTATCCATAAAAAATTTTATTCGAAAAAAAAGGCGAGCACCCCATTTCCCTTTTATATTTTTGATCATATATACATTTCTTCATGTCTGAGTTTCGCACTCCAGCGCTAGATTCTACACCTTTAATAATTCAGGTTATACTCACCATCAATAGTAGAATCAAGTTTTGGGCGAGGATAACATTCCAAAGATAGGGTACATACTAAAAGGAGATTTCCCAGAATTCAAATCCAAAGGTATTGAAACTACTCTGTTGATTAAAAAGGAAATTGGCAAAATACACCATTGTTATTTCAGCTTCGAATGATATTTTTTCCATGTTTGAATATTTCGAAGAATATCGGTAACATGAGAATGAAAGTTTGTACGAGCGTTACATTCCAGGTTTAAGTACGTACCAAAAAATTATTTTCAAAAATTCGAATCCCTGGGGTTTGAAACTACCCCCTGAATATTCGAGAAATTTCAATCTATGAAATTGTTGAATAAAAAATAGAGAAGATTTTAATTTCAGAATTTTGCACTCCACGCAACAGAAACCACCAGTATTATGAAACAGGTACAATACTTGGAGGTTGAAAGAAACAATCTGGAATTTCCATTGAAATTCCAACTACACGACCCAATTTAGATTTTTTCTTCGGTAAATTTACGTTGAGAAACAGGTTGTGTTATTCAGTCAGTATCACTCTGAATTCTAATTTATACTTATCCCGCAAATTTCTAGCATCGAATCGAAAAAAAACTCTCAAAACTGGGGTCTTTTCGAAAATCATACGGCAGGGCCGCATGCATAAGCCAGATGAAGCAACACGAAGAAAGGCGCAGATATGTTAATTAGAAAAAAAATACAGAAGGGGTTAATATTAACCTTCTGTATATGTGAATAATTTTTGTCTAGGAAACTGTTATTTCGAAAAATATCGAAAAAATACTGAATTATTTTATTTGATCTTTTTGTTGAGATTATTTTTCAAGAACAAAATAGGGAGGAGGAATGTTCTTAAAATTGCATCTGCGCTAATATGTATCATTTTCAATTAACTAATATTGGGAAACAAAAAATGTATACGTGGCGCCATATTAATCAAAATTACATCGAATTGAAATAGACGTAGAGCCAAGTGGTCAAAAATGTACGGTTTGGTTTCCTTTCTGGGGGTTAATTCAGCCTACTAATTTAGATTCGTCAAAAAGCCAGGATCAATGTTTGGGATGGAACTTTGTAAAATTCGGTACTTTAGTGACGTTACGACGTCACAAAGATGGCCGCCGGGCGGAAATCGTTATATACCATTCTAAAATCCGGTTTCATTTGTAAGGACCAAAAGTATCATACAAATTCCGATTCAGCATCAGCCAGGATCAGTGTTTGGCTGCGGGGCAAATGCTGTTGTATTGGTAGATAATTACATAAACTAGTATATGTCTCCCCGCCTGTTGCTCAAGATGTATGCTATGATAAAATAGATCTCATACGTAATATATTATAAGTAATCAATTCGTACAATACTAACATCACTGTGATGCAGAAGCAAAATTGGAAGACATTCACGGATTTAACGAGACGAAAATCGTAGAAAAGTGAATGAAAAGGAACTAATTTTCAAAGCAGATAAAGGCTTGTTCGCTCAGTTGACAATTATTGCTCAATGCAGTGATCTTGATATGAGGGCTGTTTTGTCTCATCCACTGGGACCTCTACCATTGGCTTTAGCTGCAACGGATGGAACAATACGAAAAACTAACAAAGCTAAACTGTTTTCACTGATGAGTAAGAACTTTCCTCCAGCAGAAGTGATACCGGAAAGCGCCACGTACATTATCGATGAAATGGCTTTAGTGCAACAGAGAGTTGAGGTACCAAACACTTTTGGACTCCTCGCTGATAAATTGCTTTCAAGAATCGTTCAAGACACGTATTCACGAATCGATGTTGTTTTCCATACGTACAGAAGTATATCAATTAAGAATGCTGAGAGAAAGCAGCGTGAAACGTCTGAGGCGCGTAACTTTTCTAGCATTAGCTCATCCTATAACCAAATGGAGACAGTTCCTAACAGTCTGTTAAAACAAATCGGAGCTTATCAAATTTTTGACTCAACAGTGGCAACAACCACAATACACTCACCGTTTGGGGTCCAGGATTATGTTTGTGACATGTGAAGACCGCTGCTACCAACTAACAGAAGTGCCATCATTGGTGTGTTTTCACGAAGAAGGAGACACATGCATATCATGCTGCAAAATATTGATATTAAGATGTAATTATTTACTGTGAATATACTGATGTCGCTGTTATAACATTGCATATCATACCTACCTTCAACGAACTGGGATGTAAAATCGTCATGAAAGGGAAAGTATCAATCGCCCCAAGTACTTCAATATGAACAAACTCTTTGCTAACATATGTGAAGATGTATGTCTAGCATTACCCAATCCAATCCAATCCAATAACATTTATTCTTTTTATATTTACATGATATCTTAAAACTTAACTAATATGTACAATAAAACAATCTCTGCTCCTCTTCCTGGATGTTGTGGGGGAAAAGGGTTGAGGAGGGATGTGTTGCGGCTTTATGTTTGGGGAAATGTAGGCCACCAGCTTGCCCTCCCGAAGGGGCGAAGGGGTGGCCCCTGTTGATTTTAACAGGTAGCCTTTTTTCCATATTCGCTAATGTTTTTTCTAAAAATTGCGAGTTTTAACGATGCCTCCTGCTTTCGCTTATGCACCTATTGTCGTTAAAGATGGAATTCCAAAATTCAAAAATGTTTAGATTATACTTGTTTCTTACTTTTCAACTTGTCTGAGCTATCCGGAAAATAAATTGATAAAAAAAACCGGCTTATGATACTTCCTTTTACCCATTCTGATGGGCGTGGCTTAGGTACTTGACCTAGGCCATTTTTGGATATTAATTCATGTAGGTCGGGTTTCCGACCTTATATAATTTCAGCTAGTTTTACAATGGCTCGCGATAGAGTTCTAGTTTTTCAAAAATTACCCCATGTTTCCTGGGAATTCCTTCTCTAATGTTCGTTATATTTGCCGTAAGCGGACTTTTAGGAATGTGAAATCGGTAGAATTTATCTGATACTTTATTGATGTATGAGTCAATCGTTTCAACTTTCGCCAGCTCCCGCAGATCATCCAACCGAATGTATCTGTTACTGTTCGTAACTATGCGAAGGGCCTTGTTCTGCAACCTCTCTAACCTCGATATTTGGGTTTTTGGCAGGCTGCAGAATATTGGACAGGCGTATGTCATGGTTGGTCTGATTATTTGCTTATAAATTCTTAATTTATTATCAGTCGACAGCTTGGAATTACGTGCAATGAGGGGGTACGTACGCTTAATTGCGGCCGTCCCCCTCTGTAACGCCAATGCTATATGATTGTGCAAGTACATCCGACTGTCCAATTGCACTCCCAGGTATCTAACAGTGGGTTTCTCAGTCACTTTGTTATTTTCAATCGTTATCTTCCCGAGGATCTTCACGTTAGTTCTTTTCCTCGTGAAGTTAACGACCTCCGTTTTATTGGGATTTAACTTAATCTTATTTTTCTCCAAATATGGTGTGACCAACCGATCCAGATGTATCTGGAGCTGCCTAGCAGCCACTTCGCTTTGGAACGAGTGGGCGTAGATTGCGGTATCGTCCGCAAACATGGCCGTACTCGTTCTAGCGAAGGTCGGAAAGTCACTGGTATACAGAGAATATAAGATCGGTGACAGCGAAGACCCCTGTGGGACCCCCGCTCCGATTGCATAATCTCGCGAGCTGACTCCATTGACATTAACCCTAAAAGTCCGCTCCGACAAATAAGAGTCTAAAATCTTTACCAGATACAAAGGCATGCCTGCCTCTATCATTTTGGCGATCAACCCCGCTGTCCAGACGGTATCGAACGCTTTTTGGGTGTCCAACAGGACCATAACCGTGTTGTGGTCCCTGTGGAATGCTTCTTTCACCCCGTGAACAACTCGGGCTACTTGCGAGGTTGTAGAATGACCTCTCCTGAACCCGAATTGTTCAGGCGGGATGACTTTCTGCCTCTCCTCAAAGTCAACAACACGATTCAGAAGGATCTTGTCCACCACTTTAGCGATTACACTTAGTAGAGATATTGGTCTATAGCTCTCTAATTTATTTTTATTCTTTCCCGGTTTCAAAAGCGGGATTATTTCTGCTTTTTTCAAACAATCTGGATAGTGTTGCCACTTTATGATTGCATTTATTATGTAAATAAGCTGGACCAGGGCTTTCCTCGGGAGGTTCTTGAGTAGGATTGCATCCAACTTGTCAAGGCCTGGTGCTTTATTCCTCGGCAACTGGTTGATCACCCTTCGCACCTCCTCGTAGCTTGTTATAGCTTTTTGGAGTTCCGGGGGTGCCAACCTCACCGATGGAATTTCTCTAAAGTTGTTCACCAAGTTGTTAATATGTCTATGATGCTCTAAACTGTCTGGCTCTATTTTGTGAACGTCGCTGAAGTAACCGCCAAACAATTCGGCCTTCTCCAACTCGTTTGTCACCGAACGGTCGGGCCCACTCGCTATAGCTGGCACAGGTTCCCTTTTCCTTTGGAATCCTTTTGTCACGTCCCATAGCGAGTGGTCCCGAACGTTGAGGCTCTCAAGCTTGCGATTCCAAACGGTATTCGTATTTTGCTCAATAAGTTCAGTGATCTCTTCCCCCATTCTCAAGAAATTATCTTTATATACTGGGTCTCTAGTAGCTTGCCACTTTTGTCTTTCTTTATTTTTGAGCTTAATCAAGTTTTTAATACCGCTGGGAATCACAAACTTGTCTCCCCTCACGACTACTGTTTTGGCTGTTTTATCTCTCGCGATTTGTATGATTTTTATCAATTTCCGCGTCTCAAAGTCTACGTTTTCTTTAGTTATGTTCGCGTTGATAGCTATTATTCTATTAAGAATGTAACGGTATTGTTTCCAGTTGCACTGGAAGTAGTCGTAACGCGTTCTCGCAGTGTTTGCGTATTTCTCCTGGTCTAGCTTAAACACTACAGGGACGTGGTCTGATATAAATTCGTTGACTACTTCCAGTTCTCCAACGTCCGTTACATTTTTTTGAACAACCAAATCAATAGTCGTCGGAGACATACTGTTGAAGGGGTAATGCGTTGGTTCGCTACTATGTTCGATCATCACCTCATTGTCAAGCGAGTACTTCAGCAACGTATTGCCATTGGCGCTTGACTTCGTCGGACTACCGTTCCACTCCGAGTGCCTCGCGTTGAAATCCCCGGCCAGAATCACTTTATTCAGCAACACTAAACAGATTGTCTAAATCTCGCGCTGTAAATTTTCTGTTGGGTGGGCAGTATATAGAAAATATACATGTCCCATCCTCTAATTTTATTCCTATATGCTCAATCTCCGAATTCCTTTGAGGAATTTCAGAGTAAGGGATATTTTTCTTTATTAGGATTGCCACCCCCCCAGCGACTCGTTCTCCTCCTACTCTATCTGACCTAACAGTGGTGAACCCTCTGAATTTTAAGCTATGCTCCTGCCGGAGTCTAGTCTCAGACAGCAGCATTACATCAACCGAATGCTCCTGAATGAAGTTGCTGAGAAGCGCAAACTTCCCCGCAACTCCATTCAAGTTGAGCATGCATGCCTTTATACCTCTATCTCGCGCCATTGAAAAAGAAGTATTGTGCTGCTATTTCCTCTCTAATTTCATCTGGAGAATTCTTTAGCATATTATACAGGTCGTTTAACTTTCTTTCAACTTTTCCTACATCGACAAGACTCGCGATTTTTCTCGATATTTCTAGAATATTACCTACTGTACTGGATTGAGGAGGTGGGGTATAAGGAATTGGTGGTGATCCTGTGGTTGCTTCGATTCTTCTAACTGGCTGGGGAGGCATCTGACCATTGGCATTCTCCCTCCTTCTATCTGGATTCTCGTTGCCTTGATGGAGTAGCACCTGCTGAGCGGCGTACTCTCTTCTTGGCTCTCTCGATTCTAGGTTACCTTGTTGGAGTAGCGCCTGTTGTGGGGCGTACTCTCTTCTCGGCTCTCTCGTTTGCCTGTCCCTCTGTTGCCTTATCGACCATTGGTTCTCCGCAGGTAGCGGTGCGTCTATGAATTTTGGTTCATTTGTTTGCCTTGTCGATTCATTTTGGTGTTCTCGGGTTGCCCTCCTTCCTTGCATATAATTTATTTTCCTTTGATATACTTCACAGTTCTTGGAATTTGCCGCGTGAAACTTTGAGCAATTGCAACATTGGGCTTGTTCTTCCTCTCTTTTTGTGCATTGGCTCGTATGATGCTCCTCTACACATTTTACGCATCTTGGCAGTTTTTTTGCAATTTCCTGTCGCATGTCCCCATTGTTGACAGTTATGGCACTGGGTAATGAGCTTGTCATATCTCATGACTTCCCATCTGATTATCGCGTGCAGAACCGCTCTTATTCTGTTCGTTAGGTAGCTTAGCTTTATGTTTGGTCCCGTCGTGACTATGTATAGAGCTTTCGAGGTGTTTTTCATTTTGAAAACTTTCTTAGTTGTCAGGCCTTGCCTTTCCAAGTCAATCTTGACATCTTCGGGGTCTGGATTGTTTCAAGACCCCGAAGCACAAATGTATGGGTTTTGTTCTCCTTTTTCGAAAATGTGTGGTATCTCGTGTTGAGATCGTCGAGCCTGCCCATCACTGCTTCGTAGTCTCCATCTGTATAGGTCCTTGTTGTTGATCGTTTGTTACCATATTCGATTGTATAGTCTCTCTCCAGGCCTGTCTGCATTTGCACAATGGCATCTTTCCGAAGCGGTAATATCCCATCAATTATTATGGGGGGCATTTGCTTCTGTTTCATTTTCTTTTGCTGCTCAGGTTTTTCCTGTGTCCCTGCTTTTTGCTGTGTTTTTTGGGAGGTGTTTTCTACTATTTCCATATCCGTGGTGCTTTCTCTATTTTCTGCATTTTCACTATTCATTTCCTGGTTAGACATTGGTTTTTTCTTGTTTTTATTTTTCCCCTTGTTTTTCCTTTTCCCCGCCGTCTGGAAAGGTGCTTCGTCCTGCACTATTTCCTTATCTGTTTCATGGTTACTTCTATCCGAAGGTGCTAGTACTTCGAATCGATTATGAACCTCTATATTGACTTTTGGGTAATCTTTCCTTTTATTTAATAATTTCCCAGCTTCCTTGTTTACTTGTGTTATTTTCGCTCCGTCTATTTTAGGTGGTAATGTTTCTTCCTCCTTTGCAGACTCGGCTAATATATGTATTTTCACTTTATATTCTTCCATTTCATGTTTATGTTTTTCGGTTAGTTTGTCTATCCAATACTTGTATGTTACGTCGTGTATAGCTTGCGCTATTGTAGCATACGGTTAGTCCTTTTTTTTTATGTTCCATTTCCAATTTAGTGGTTTTTTTGTCCATTTCTCGCTTCTCGCCTTATATCTGATTCTAAGTAGTTGAGTTTATGTGTTGCTTCCATTAAGGCTGCGAACCCTTCACTCATATGTCCGTGTTTATGTGTGTTTCTCTGTCTTGGTAGTTCTCTATCCATCTTCATTTCTGGTTGGATTTTTGGCGTTTTGCTTGCCTCCTCCTTGCTTTTTGATGGCCCAGCCTCTTGCTTGTCTTTTTCGGATACATTCGTCAGATTCAACTTCATGAATTTTTGTTTTTTCTCTTTTTCTTTGGCTTCTGCATGTTTCTGCGTTTCGAATTTTTCAGGGTTTTTCTCCTTACCTTTGTCTTTCTCCGATTCTGATCTTTCTGATTTTTCCTCCTCCTTTTTCCTTTCTTTCCTGATTTTTTCCCTTCTAGCCTTCTCCTCTTTTTCTTTTTCTTTTTCCAAGTTATATCTAATAAGGTCTATGTGTATGTCTTTCACTTGGTTTGGGACTTCTTTTTCGATTTTTGTTTTCCTTCTTCATTGTGTAATTGATTACTTTATTGTCTTCCCCTCCCTTACTATTTTGATCTTTATCTTGTGCACTTTTGTGATTTTCACCTTGTTTAGTGCCCGTATCCATTGGGTTTTCTTCTTCCGCCTTTTTTAATTCATGCTCTTTTTGGTACTGGCTTTCGTATCCTCCAATTAATTGTTGTTCTATAGCTATTCGAACGTTTTCGTAATCTACTTCATTCATGAGTTCACATGCATACTCTATTTCCTTCATTCTAATGGACCCTGCGCATTTTATTTTTAGTGCAGTGTCAGCAGTACTATATAGGAATTTATGGTTTTCCATGGTCCCTCCACATTCACATTGTTTGTTACTAGAACTTATTTTTTGTTTCTGCATTTCTTCCCTGTGGCGGGTTTTTTCATCCCAATGCTGTGGGCTGTTTCTCTTTCTTTTGTTTGTCTTCGCACCTTGGTCTTTTGCTTCCTCCATTTCTGAGCTCTGATATCTACTATCGCTTGTGGTTGATTTATTATCATCCTCGGGTGCTCTCTCTATCCTTGACCTTCTTCTCATTAGCTTTGGTTTTGCAAATACATTTTGCTACCTTGGGCATTATTATTTTTATTGATGGTTTTGGCTAGAACTTTTTTGTCTAGTCTCTCATCATTTTTATCACTTTTTAGACTAGCGCTACTAATGTTGGTCGTGTCGTGGCCCGGGCCCCCCTCCTCCGCAGCATTTTCAGCTTCGGACGGTCCGAGAGGGTGTACCACATTCTTGTCATCCAACTGATATATCAAGTCATCCGTTTCGATATTTGTAACTAAGTTTGTTAAAATAGATTTAACACTAGGTTCTATGTCTGAAGGCTCCTGTGAGCTAGACTGATCTTGCCTTCCTATCTGGAAGTTTGCTTTAAATTGCTTTGGTGGAGTATCTTCCAATTGTGAACGGCAATCGGAATAAGGTGTTATCGGGCTTGCCGGTATTTGTTCCTTTTCCTCGTTATTTCCCATTTTTTCTTGAAAATTGAATGATTGTTTCCTATTTTGGAACTCATCCTTCAGTTTGCCCTGCTCAGACTTGGTTTCTTCGTCTTGAGCGTCTTCATTGGGTGCGGGTAACCCTTCTATCCCTCCTGTAGAAATTTCGGGTTCATTGGACTTCCCTAAGTCCGGCGGGACCTTATCCTGTACGTCCCCGGCCATTTCAATTTCATTCGAAACAATTCAAGATTGTCTCAAAATGATTTTTCCACGAGTTTTGTCGATTTTGGTGTTTTCTCGTGTGTTTTACTCAGCGTTCGTTTTCGAATGATTTCGATTGAACTCTGCTTAAAGTTTTGTCTGTGTTAAAGATTTCTGCTGGCTCTGATTGGCCCCTGACGACCAAATGGGCGTCGCCGAAAATTTGACAAAACTCGGTGGACAGGATTCAGAGGTTTATTGTAGGAAGTCAACTTACACTAGGTAGTCGGACCCCTACTCACCCACTGATCTTTATCCACTCGAATCACTTAACACTTTTCACTTTTTTTAACGAAGTGATGTTTTTCTGTTAGTTTACAAGTTAAACAATTAGGGCCTACTAATATTTTCGGCCCTTTCAGGACATAAGTTATAAAAACTTGACTCAAAATGAGCGTTTATGTTACTTATCTAGTATGACATTTATTGATGAACAATAATTAGATATTAATGAATAATTATGATATTCGTACTCTAGAGCAAAATTGAGGTTAGGAAACACACGTCTGACTCCTTTGCCTCTCAAATCGCGAATAGCATTACCCGGTTCACATGCCATCACTGGGTGTTAAACAGTAGGTGCGTTTGCGGGCAAGGGAAAGGCTGCAGCACTGGAGTTCGTGCGTACACATAAAAAATTTGCAATTGACATGTCTAGACTCGGAGAAAGTTTAGATGTATCTGGTGAAACAAATAAAGTTTTCGAGACCTTCGTATACCGGTTGTATAGTCCCACGACCAAAATCAACGTCAACGAGCTAAGGTACATTCATTTTATTCTGTGGCGAGAAGGTAACATGGAATCACACAATCTTCCTCCATGTCAGAAAACAATGCAAAAACATACAGCAATAGCCAATTTTCAAACAATGATATGGAACGAAGCACTAGATCCACAGTCTGACATTCCATCACCTGAAGGTCACGGATGGTTACTACAAACATACAGTGACGGTAATACAGTGTTACATATTAATTGAATGAGCTGCGATCCAGCACCTATTGCTTTCCTTGAGTTAATGCCATGTTCCTGCATGAAAGATTGTGAGCCGAATACTTGTTGCTGTATTAGGAATTCATTGAGATGTGCGGATATATGTAAAATTCAGGTTTGCAGTAACTATTTACAATCAGATTATGTCGCTGCTCCATCCGACTCAGACGGTGAGTAATAGTTTCAAATAATAATACAATGTATGATCAGTACAATAATATAATAATAATATGATGATGAATAATATTGTATTTTCATTTCAAGTGACATTTTAGATTTATATTAAAATTCATATTTATTGAACAGAATGAAGCCAATGCAAACCCTATAATTAATAATGAAGCAAAACGACGAAATTCGCCCGGCGGCCATCTTCGCTACCGAATTTTGCGAAGAATCATCCCAAACATTGATCATGGCTTCATGCTGGATCGAAATTTTTTAAGTCCTTACGAATGAAACCAGCATTTAGAATGGTATAATACTATTTTCGTTCGGCGGCCATTTTGTGACGTCGTTATGTGACTAAGCTACCGAATTTTACAAAGAATCATCCAAACATTGATCATGGCTTCATGCTAGATATAAATTTGTATGATTGTTTCAGTCCTTATCAATAAAACCGGACCTGAGAATGGAATTCTACGATTTTCGCCAAGCGGCCATCTTCGTGACGTCGTAACATCATTAAGCTACCGAATCTCACAAAGTATCAAACATTGATATTGCCTTCATGGCGCATCTGAATTAGTAGGCTGAATTCACCCACGAAAAAGGAAACCGCATATGCTCTCTGGCTCTACGTCTGGAAAGTCGTATAAAAATTTGATTTTGAAATCCATGCGGGAAAAATCGCGGGCATGAGCTATACAATTTTTTTATTGATTTACCTGCCTAATCATTTCGTATCCAATGACTGAACGAATTCAGAATTTTGAACTACCCTCTACCATTCTCACAATGTTTTATTTCCTGTTTTTCCGAATTTTGGCCAGGTTTTTTCATTTCTGCACAGAAATTAGTTCCGAATGATGAATTATTATATGATATCACTAGAAACTCCAACAAAAGAACGAGGTTCTGCTCACTTATTTTACTATTCGAATCATTTTTATAGTTCGGTTGAAATGATCTTCACCAATTCAGTCTGATATTAGGGACTGAAAAGCTCTTTACGCATATAATACCTCTTTCACATTGGCAATGGGTCGGGAATGGGAACATACGCTAAATGAGGATAGCCATTTACTCGATTGAAATTTTCGGCTCTCATTTGATCATTCAAAAGAAAAAAATCCAAATTATTCGAATGGATTCCTGCCCTCTACATATACAGAAACTCTTTCCTTACTTAATGGAAAGGCTTTTGGGCGATTGCTACGTGATTTTTAACTGGGGTTAAAACGAGTATCCCATAAAAGTTCCATCATCCATTTCATTCCAAATGGAATTCCTCACAAAACTTTTCTTTGTCCTTATCGCCATGATGTTATTTATAAATTCGCACTGAATATGTTTACAGAATGTAAATACATTTCGGACAGAGAATTGGATCACAAAAAAACACTTCTGATTTCACCTGATACCTTATCTAATGGAGGTGTCAAGTATTGAGTTTTGCCAAAATCAATATGCAATGACCAAAATACAACATGTTTAGACATACAGTGCCGATGATTGCTACATAACAGAGATATGTTAAGCAATCCTGTTCGGGTTGACCAGCTCCCTACAGGTTTCGTGGTGTTTGTCATTCTTCAGTAAGGCGTCAATGTTGATCGAAAATCCACCCGCGAACGTCACCTCAAGCATCACCGATTGAATTATCCGAAGCTAAAGAAAAAAATATATTTATCACAGTTAAGTGAATTCCTACATGTGCTATCATATCAGAATTAGTGAGAAAACCTATAGAATTAGAAAGAATCCTGGGATATTGAAGATACTATTTTGTTTGGTCAGTTTTTCTGATGGAAATAAAACTCACTTACGAGAGCTCCTGTTTTTTAAAAATAGAATTGGCATTAGTGAGATATCAATTTGAATTATTTGACGGTTGTTTTGGCTGATGCAGTGGGAATATCCTCAGCCACGTTAATAAAAAATGGATATTCCTTGATTCAAAACATATTACATCTTCATTCGAGCCTTTCAATGTGAAAAAATATAACCACAAGCTTTCGAAGCTCTTTCGGAAGAAAACCGCAGATCACGGTATATAAAGTTATTTTCACACTGAGCTCTCAATCCTCAGGTGTGCTCACTTAAGAAGGAAAGACAGTGATTTCATACTGGGGCTCCAATATGCCTGATCCTCAGATGTAGTCACTAAGGAATTTATGACCCAACGCCGGGGTCTCAATCTTACTACTTCCCACTTACACTAGTTCTCACATGACTCCTGTGGTACACCATCTACTGTAGTTATTTGTGAAATATTATCATATTTTATATTGTAGTTTCACCTTTTCATCAGGAAAAACCAATACATTCAGAGATCATGTGCTTGAAAAATATCAAGAAATATTGGAATTATCAAATCGGTGTTCTCTGAATGAAACTTTCGGGATATATTCTTGGAAAAATTCCGAGAAATGGCCAGATACTTCGTTACAAATCTATCATGTGGAGGAGAACATCCAAATTCCCAATATATGAAATCTACACTTTTTTCTCGAAATGAAAGATACTTGATTCACTTCCATGAACCAAACTTCAAAATGAACAAAGATATAGAGATAACTGATTCACTTCTATGAACCAAAATTCAGGACAAATGTATTTCAAGGATGACGAATCAGATATTCAAAGCTAAGGATACTGTCATTGGAGACTGGCTAGACGCTGTGGTGTCACACAATGAAAAATTGCACAAGTAACCCACACTTCCTTTCTGAGGGAAGTGGAGGAAATCCTTAATGGACACCTTGCAGTAGCGGGGTGGTGTGGGACTCCATCCAGTAGGCTCGTCTGGTCAAGACTTCCGATGACATTGCTGGCCCATTGATTTGCTGGCCCGATGACACTGCTGGCCCATTGTATCTTATCTTTCGTTCGCATTTACACACCCATTCCAGTAATTTCGTGACTTGCTCGAGTTTGTACAAGTCCTTTACTGGATGTGTGCTGTACAGTTTCGGTTCACCAATTGGTTGCCCAGAGCTCCGCAGTTGCACAGTATGTGTGATACTGTTTCTGGTTTCTTACCGCATAATCTGCATATTAGATTGACTAGATTGACTATTCCCATTTCATGAAGGTGCTCTTTTACCGGTACATGTCCAGTCGTTAGCCCCGTAATGATTTCCTGTTATTCCCTGTTTGAAGTTAATAGCTCTGCCGTTTTTTGTTTCGGTACGGGCCTTTGATGTTTTCTTTCCCGTATCTGTTTTCTGGGATGTATTGTTTGTGTTTTTCCTGGATTCAGTCGTCCACAGACGCTCGTGCCGTACGATTCGGTACCCCGAGGGTCTGTCCTGGACCTCATTCGTTTTCCGATCCTCTTCTGACGAGTTCGTCGGCTTTTACAATCCCTGCAAAACCGTGATGTCTTGGCACCCAAATCAGTTCGATACGCCTTTGTTCTGCCGCTATTGTCAGTTCCTCTCTGTAGGTCCATACCAGTTGGGACGTCACGTCACTTCCTGGCTACTCAGAGCCTCCAGTGGCGCCTCTGAGAGGATGTGGATCTAGAGCTCTACTGCTGCTCTCCTGTTGTTTTCCTTCACACATTGGAAGATTGCGTAGACCTTTGCTTGAAAAACAGTAAGTAAATGAACTCGGTCCTTGGGTTTCTAGGAAGTATTTCTGCTCCCGCACCATTCTGAATTTGAAACTCATCTATTTGCCAGATCTTGCTCTATAGAATGGTGTTGAGTTCTGTGTGATTCCATACAGATCCGTCTGGTATAGATCACCATGGTCGGTGTATAATTTCCCTTACTGTCAGCGTTTCCAAGGGTTTTATGACCTCTTTCTTTCGGAGAATCCAGTAGTCCACAGGACTGAAAAAAGAACTCTTTATTTTTCAGCGAGTTTTCCACTCTCTCTACCAGTTGGTGGAGTATCTGTTGAGCTGCCGGTTCCGTATGCATATCGTTCCCGATGCAGTGGTCTCTCTAATAGTGCACCGTCCCTAATTTGCCTATCCACCAGCTTTTCCAGAGTTTAGTCCAAAGGACTTAATGGTCTCAGGGAGTTTGCCGTTTCCTTTCCAATTCCATACGGTTTTGGTATGATGAATACCCTTCATGGCTTCGGTATATATCCAAAAGCGAGGCTTTATCTGAGTATACCACAGGGCCTACTATGCAGCAGTTCCGTTTCCTTCTGCAATAGGACTGTGTGAATCCCGACCGGTCCCGGTGAGTTGGATGGTTCAAATGAGCTTATTGCCCATTGTACTTTATCATAGGTTACCACCTTTTTCGTTAGTGTCCAACATTTCCTGGAGCCCTTTTTCAGAGCTTCCAGTCCTTCCTCATCAGCAGGTGTGTACTATCTGAGCCCCAGGAAAGTGAACCCTGAAGAGTTGTTGGTTTGTTAGTGGCTTGAAGCCTGATGAACTCATTTATATGAACGTTCTTTGAATGATTCACTCTCCGACTTTCATCCATTCAATTGAGAATACTGGTGGTACATGCCAGCGGCACATTTCCTGGAAATTGATCCTGAAATAATAGGTTTCCCCTTATAGTCTGATTGTAAATGGACCTCATCCAATTCATTGGAACAAACAGCAATAGAACTCACAAATCGACTCTATATTTTATAAAAAAATCAGGATTTCGAATGTTTCACTGTTCGCCATTTCAATTTTATCTGGGTCCAACTCTCATTCGGTTACATTTAAAAATGGATGAAAATGTTGTAGTATCCACTCATAAGAAAATATCTTCATCAGTATTCAACTGCGATTATCATAAGCCTTCTTTCTTTGAAGGAATGTTCGCATAATGATGTGCCCTGCATTGAAAATATTCTCGCGCCCGCATTGTTGCCATTATTGGAGATGACAACTCATCCGCTGATTAACGGAAGTGACAATGTCAAGAATTAAACCTCAAATGAGAGTGCCAGTGATATTCGGTTGAACTAAAAAATATTTTGAATGGGTAGAAAGGAGTCCTAGTGACCTCCGGATGAATTTTTGATATGATCACGAAACGTTGTCACCTCCGAAATCGGAGGTGACAGGTATATATATATTATATATATATATATATATATATATATATATATATATATATATATATATATATATATATATATATATATATATATATATATATATATATATATATATATATATATATACTGTTATGTTTAGAAGTATGTTAAATATTTGAAGAGTTGAAATAAGAATTATAAATGAAAAAAAAAACATTTTTTTTTTTTCGAAATTGGTAATCTGTTATTTTGCAGTTTCTCTGAGGATTCTACCGTTTGTTCTGAAACCTTATATAATATTAATCAATACCCATGTTTGAAATAAATATGTTCTCAACATTACAAGCAATTGGCATAATTATGGAAATTTTTTGAAATAAAAATTTACAAATGTATTTTGAGCACAAGCAGACAACAAAATGTTGAAGTTCGAACATTCTGTATATGAAATTGGATCTGAACACAATAGCCAATGAGATGCCGGGAAAGATCTTGATGTAAAATCTGGAATTTTGAAAATATGAAAAAAAGAAACGTCAAAAGAATGAAATAGTATGTAAGGTGGTGAGAAATGTTTCGTAAATAAAAACTGTCAAGAAGGTGAAAATAATGAAAAGTGCAACAAAAGGTGCGGGAAAATCGAAAATTCGAGAAGGAAACAAATGTTGTTGGTATCAAGGGAGAGAAATCGACAAGCGAAGTAAAGGAGTACAAAAAAATAATTTTTAAAGAACCAGATGAAGAGAATTGAAATTTAAAAAAATCAATCAATATATCTTAGAAAAACAGTTATTTGACAAAACAATATGATGAAATGATGAAGTCTCCTAGAGTAAAACACTCCGGAAGCAAAATACCTCTCCATTCGTATTTCCGGGCGAGAGGTACTCGAGGGGACTCAACATTAAAGATTAATTTTTGCAACATCCGCGGACTCAACAAGAACATCAATGACGTCCACCATCACCTACAGACGGAAAAACCGGATATTCTGGCTCTAACAGAAACACAAGTAAACTCGTCCACCAACAAGGTCCATATGCTTTGTCCTGGTTACGAACTCCATTCTCGATTCAGGTTCAAAGGTGGAGTCTGCCTTTACGCTAAGGCTAACTTTTCATGCCAGCGTGAAGAGAGTTTGGAACCGAAAGACTTTGATGTGATGTGGTTCAAGCTATCTGATACCAAACTGACTAAGTTCCTCTGCTGCCTTTACCTATCACCTAATGAACCTTCATATAACGACCTCTTTGAGTTTTTATCACTCAAACTGGACTACATTCAGGAGAACCATCCAACAGCTGAAACCATAATCATGGGAGACTTTAATGTACATAACGCTGCCTGGCTCAAATTCTCTAACAAAACAGAGGATGCGGGTCGTCAAGCCGAGGCCTTCGCCATCACTCATGGTCTAGAACAACTGGTCGAACTACTAACCCGCATCCCTGATGTCAACAACCAGTCTGCCAATACACTAGATCTTTTCCTCACCACCAATCCTGACCCGTATAGAATAGAAGTTTGTGCCCCACTTGGAAACTCTGATCACACCCTCATCTCCACAACATGCTCTTTCCAATTACCATCGAGCTGCACAATACCACCCCGTCTCATGTGGCATTACAATTCGGCCGACTGGGAAGGTCTTCGTATGTTTTTCTCAGCGTTTCCATGGAAGAGAGTTTGTTTCTCTTCAGTAGATCCAACACGATGTGCTGAGACAATTTCTGAAATCATCATGTTGGGGATGCAAACTTACCGAATACCGAAAGAAGAACATCATCCGATAAGACCTGGTTTAACAGAAACTGCTCTAGAGCTGTGGCTTCCGAACAGGCAGCATACCATCGATGGCTAAAAAATCCGGGCCCTGAGACCAGAGCAGCATATGTCGAGGCTAGAGGCATATGCAAAGAGACAATAGAATGCTCAAAAGATGCCCACAATGCCAAAATAAGATCAAAACTTGCTGAATGTCCTAACGGATCCCGTTCATTTTGGTCTTTCGCAAAGCTGTGGGAAGAAACTTCACTTCCAGCTCATTTCCTCCCTAACCAAAGAAGATGGAACACTAGCAACGACTGCCCAGGAAAAAGCCAATATCTTTGCGCACCTATTTGCTGGAAATTCCACTCTGGATTCATCGGGAAAACAACCCCCGAACATTACACCTATTGACAGTCACATGCCCGAGATCACCTTTCGCCAACGTACTATCAGAAAGATTTTGCTGGGTCTCAACACCAACAAAGCATGTGGATCTGACGGAATCCCGCCGATTGTTCTCAAGAAATGTGCCCCCGAACTAACTCCTGTTCTTTGCAAGTTGTTCAACCACTCTTACAATTTGGGGGTATTTCCGTCCAATTGGAAAATTGCAAGAGTACAGCCAGTCCCTAAAAAAGGCAAAAAGGCCCTACCTAGCAACTACAGACCTATCGCACTGCTATCTATTATTTCAAAGGTCATGGAAAAAGCCATCAACATCGAGCTCATGAAATATCTGGAAGACTCAGGAATTGTCAACGATAGGCAATATGGCTTCCGTCATCAGAGATCAACTGGTGACCTGCTCGCTTACGTCTCACATATATGGCAGCTATCTATTGAAAAGTATGGAGAAACTTTAGCTGTGGCATTAGATATCTCCAAGGCGTTCGATCGAGTTTGGCACCAGGGACTCCTCGCCAAGCTTCCGTCTTCTGGCTTGCCCCCTCAGCTGTGTTCTCTGCTTGCTAGTTTCCTCTCAAACAGGTCTCTCCATGTAGTGGTCGATGGAGTTTCATCTGACACTCTACTCATAAATGCTGGTGTTCCGCAAGGATCTATTCTCGCACCAACACTATTTCTACTTCACATCAACGACCTGTTGAAAGCAACTTCATGTCCAGTACACAGCTTTGCCGATGATAGTACCCTCCATACCGCTTTCTCTTCCAGGGCCCCTATATCAGCCCGTGAAACCAGAAATGAACGAGGAAGAAATGTTAATAATATAAATATGGACTTAGCAACAATTCTCGAGTGGGGATCTAATAACTTGGTAGAATTCAATGCAAACAAAACACAAGCATGTCTTTTCTCTAGAAAAGCCGATCTCACTGCGCCTAACATAACTTTGTCAGGAGTAACCATACCACTGAAGTCATCCATATCGATGCTTGGTATTACTATCAGCAATAACCTTTCCTGGGAAAATCCCGTGAGGTCCATTGCCAAAAGTGCATCCCAAAAACTTGGTTTTTTGTTTCGTGCCAAGAGCTATTTCACCCCCACTCAGCTGCTTATGATCTATAAGGCACAGATCCAACCTGTCCTGGAATACTGTTCCCATATTTGGAGCGCGGCACCTAAACATATCCTGAGGCTATTGGATTCTGTCCAGAAAAGGGCAATTCGTCTCGTCGGTAATGCCTCGCTTACAAACTCGCTCACTCGTCTGGAACACCGTAGAAAAGTTGGCGATTTGTCTCTTTTTTATAGATATTTTCATGGGCGATGCTCTTCTAAAATATCAACAATCGTTCCTGCTTTGGCAGTCTCTTCGAGATTAACCCGTCAAGTTCAGTCATCACACCCCTTCGTGGTCACTTTGGAGACCTGCAGAACATCACTTTCCAAAGACTTGTTCATCCAACGAACAGCGAGGCTTTGGAACTCATTGCCTAGGGAGGTGTTCCCCGAGGCATACAACCTCCAGAAATTTAAGAAGAACACCAACTCCTACCTTCTTTCCCTTGGTTCCCACGATGTTCTCCGAACATTACAGGATATCAATTTTCGTGGGAACCAGAACATTAAAAAAAAAAAAAAATACTATAAAGAACAATAGCAGATGAAAGATCCCAGATGCAGAGTTGATCTTACCTTTTTTCATTGGAGATTTACCAGTCACGATCGACAAAGGTGCTGCAGTTCCCAGGAACGATAGATGATCCAAAACACTGAATGTTCTCATAACTAGAAGTCACAGGTATTTTGAAACCATAGAAAGTTACTGCAGTGCAATAAAAAATGAACCTTTTAAAGAACCATTTTTGATAGAACTCGTTCATGATTTAGTATATAGACCACACAACCTACAAAACTAGGTTACAGTTCACTATTATCTCATAACTTCACATTTTCTGTATATATTTGCTATGAAGCACTAATTGAGGTATTTTTCGCAGAAAAGGTAGTAGTAAGTCTTTCCTGAATGAAGGAAATTATTATTTTGATGAATTTCTGCATTATTTCCAATGTTTGAGCAACAATAAACTGCCATTTTCTGAAATTTACTTCAAGAACGACCAGAGGGTTCCACAGTGAAACCCACTCCTGGGATTCCATAGGCGTACCGATTGAGTTAGCTGAGGTGAAGGAAATAAAGTAAAAGAGTAGATGGAAAGTAGGTAACATGCATAGACGAAGAGATTGAATATTTATATGGGTATTCTTTTGTCAATATATATTGAATTAAATTCAAAGGGGAACTAGTTTGAAGATTTTGAAAATAGAAAAAAAATTGGCGAAAAAAAAACAAAAATATCAGTAAAACAAAAAAATTATTATTTTTTGTTATGTCTGGTTGTGAAAAGTAAGTAAATAAATGATAAATATAGAATAAAAACGAACCGCATTCAACGCATTATAACATATATATATATATATATATATATATATATATATATATATATATATATATATACAACAAAAGAAAACTCCGGCTATGATGTTTGTTACTTCTTTTTCCTGTACAGTTTACCTCTCTTTTTTTTGACATTTCTCCAGCTCAGTCGGTACGCCTATGTAGACATGCTTTTCCTGAAACTCAGGAGGATTGCAGCTGCGCCATCTAGTTGGTTTCATGATATCAATATACTGTTCATGTTAGAAAGATTGATTGTAAAATGTTCAAATAATAAATGACGAGTCCCAAAATAGTAAGATAGTTGTTTTTCATTGGAATATTACATAAAACAACCCATGCCTGCGATATCTATCCTATTCTAGTAATACTTCTCAAGCAATCGAAATTGAAAACTTTAAATTTGCTTTCTCATGCGCAATAATAGAAATATTCCAAAATAAATATTTATAGATTATTCTCAGTCTTTTTGATAAACAGAAGAATAATATTTCCACTCAAAATAATGTGTTTTTTTTTTAATCAAACCGAGAATGTGACAGTCCGAAGAATATTCCCACTTGATTGAGTTTACGAAGATAGAATACCTGTTATGAGTATTTCTTGCATTCATACGAATCCAGGAATGTTCTGTCTTGCTAAATTCGTCCTCCTTACTGCTAGTGGAATGAATATTTGGGACTTTAACCTCCAATTCTTGGTAAGTGGTTCCTTAGTAGATTTTGCTCCTGATTTGTAACAAAGTTTATTGTATGCATGAATGTCTCTCAAATGCCTCAGTAACAAGCATTTTTCCTTCAAAATTATTCATAGAAATTTACAGTTCTGCTTCATTTTTGATTTCTCGACTCGTATATTCTTCTGTCTCCTTGATAACCATCACTTTTTGTTATCTTTCATCCATTTTCACTATAAGAACCTTTTTTAAAACACATTTTTCAACTTCTTATCTATTATACTTATGTTATTTACAAATTTGATTTCTACACATATTACTATTTACAATTTTTTCTCCAAAGTTGACATTTACAATTTTTCTGTGCTCAAATTTCATTATTTTGATCATTTAGAAAAAAAATAATATGTCATTTGCCTGTCATGCTTCCTTCTGCTTCTAAATTTGTATACAGGATGTTTCTTGCATAAAAATATAATGTTAAGTTGATTTCTGAATGTTTGTTTCTAAATTTGGATTTGTATATCTTTATGGGTTGTTCTAATTGAATGAAGTGATTGAACATTATGATGATAATAGAAAAACTCCATTGCCACCATCTTGTGTTACCTGCGTCGACTAGAATATGGCCAAAGGTTTTCAAGATGCAAACTGTACAGATTTTTGTTCATAAAACAATCAAAGTAGGTATTTATGCGGTTTTTGAATATCATTGTGCATTATTCTTACTTTTTTTATTTGACATATATACTATATCATAAATATATATATATATATATATATATATATATATATATATATATATACGGTATAAGTGGGCCTGCGGCCTTGTTAATTTTGAGGTTCACTGAGCCTCCGATATACGGACGCCCGGTAACCACCCTTTAAAAAATGTCGCATACGACATGTAACAAAGTAACAAACACTTTACCACAAAAATATGGAGGAGTCCAAGTTGCCCGATTTTCGATAGCCATTTAAAATTTAGTGCAGTCCCTCGCCGCTGAAGTGCGCTGCTTATATACTATGTTTATGTTATAGTGTTTGAAACGTATACTTTCGAAGGTCACTGGGCTTCCCCCAATTTGGCAACACAGGGGATGCACACAAATATCATTTATTTAAGATTGTCATCAAGAAACATGTATTCTTTCCGCGCACGAACGAAATACATTGTGGAAGCTGCAATTGCCTCCCAAATATTTGAGAATGAGCCTGGTAAATACTTTTTCTCATTGATTCCGCAATTTATATTACTGCGATAACGTCAAGATTTAATCGGGAGTCCACTGAAATATTTTGATATTTCACCATTTCAGAAAAGGTACTTTTACAATGTTATACACAAATCACTCAAACAATTCCTCATGCAATATTCAACAAAAGGACACCAAACTTTCGCTATCGTCTCAAGCAAAAAAATAATAATTTGTTTCTTTCATTGAATGAAAACAATCTTCATATAGAATCCTTACTTGAATATATTCTCGTGTGAGTTGAGTATTTTGTGAACCTGAAAAAACGCTTGCATTGTTTTCCACATATCAGAAAATCTATATTTTCGTAATTCCGCATTTTGGAAGAAAAAAAATTCTAAATATATTATTTAAATAATGAGAAAATGACAAAAAACCATTTTGAAAAGAATATAATAAACGTTGTGAAATGCCTTTGTCAGACATAAAACTGATAATAATGTGGAATATCAAAAAATACAATGTTTATTCGATATCTAATATTTTGTTACCTTTAGAAATTTATAATTAACAAAATAATCAATTTTTTATCAATTTCTGCGTGATATTATTGAGTACACATGTAAAATGTGCTCCAGAAAGCAAAAAAAATATGGAGTCATTCTCTAAACAATTATTTGGTTTTTATAAAAACGGTGATTCCCACGAAACTACTCAATTAACAATAGCCTCCGATTATCAAAATTCAATGAAAACAAAATAACGAAATTCTTTCAGGTGTTCAGCTGATACTTTTTGGAATTTTTTAATTTATATTTGATAGTAAAAAAATATTGTATTTGAATTGCTTTCTCGAGAGGTGCTGTACTCCTGCCATAACGCCCGCGCGTAGCCCTATTTTCAACGTTGAATCAAAATTATAAATAATTGATATAGATTTCCGAGACGAAATTTTTCATAGTGAATATTCTCGTCTTCACGAATCTGTTTTTTTATTCCATCTATCATCAAGAGTTCTTGAGTTACTACCAAAAAACTGAGGCTGTTTTTACTTTTTGTTTTGTGTTAAAAAACTAGCACATTTTCGTCAGAATGACATCCCGAATCGAATGAGCCATCGCTCATATATTCAGAAGGCTTGGAACTATTTTTCGCAGGAAACTCACTTCTCTACTAGACTATGATGACATGAGTAACCACTATGAAGGTTTTTTGATACTTCATCCCCAAAGGGGTGAAAATGAAAATACCGTTAGTTTTGATGTCAAAGTCATGGAAATCTCTCCAAATCTAAATAATTTATTTATTGATACTCAGAATCAACCTTCAATGGTATAGTCTGAGGTTTTAATGAATCGCACTATTTAATGAGGAAGTGTATGATATGATCATTGCAGTTTGACTATGAGTTCAAATATTAGGTATGTATTGAAAGCGAAAATACATTTTTGTTCGAGAGGCGCCATTCGCAGTGGATCGCTACAATCACTCGAGAGCAGTTATTTAACTTTTTTCTCGAAATGCAACACATAAATATAACTGTTCACTAGTGGCGGCTATTTACCAACTAATTGCTATCGACGGCGTGCGTTTTTATGATGTTATTGCGAGCAAATATTGAAAGTATAAATTTCAAAGTAAGTTTTAGAAATGTAATTTTGAATCAACACTTGAACTGAAAGTTGATTACTTCAGATGCTGGTGTTAAGAGTAAACAATTTTCTCAGCAATTTTTGTTATTTACAAATATAATATAACATTCAAATGTTTTTTTGAATTTCATTGACATTAATATTTATTATACAATCTGAACAACTAGAAATATTCCTTCTGCACTTCCTATGTTTTTTTTGTCATTTAGTATTCTTGTGGGAGGGATGCAATGAACAGTAGTGGCCGCCTTCAAAAGAAGGCTTTTGGCAATATTTTACTAATTATCCGGCGAATCCCCAATTGAATTTAGTATTTAAAATTTCCATCGCCTGTGTCTTTTGATAGTACTTAAGTTTGCACTTTCTTTTACCAGTAAAGTGACCAAAGACCGGCGAAAACAGTGACCAGTCTAGAGCTTTGGATCTGTCAGTTTCAAGAACTCTCCTGGTATTTTACTGATGTATAGATACCAACTGGATTTTTGGTAAATTTCGATAAAAAATAAAATAAGAGTGGTCAACCGTAGTGAAAGATTGAAGCGGGAATTTTTACTATAAATGAAGACTAATAAGCACAAAATATACCCAATATAGTTTACTGCTTTCATCATGGAATACTTATTGTCTAGTATAATTTTTAGGAACTCTTCTAAGCCACTATTCCTTGAATATTTTCAGAATGATCGAAGGTAGATTATATATTCTCGTTATACGATACTACTGAAATGAATTTCATTTCAGAGTAGGAAACAGAATTCAAACTTTCAACTACCGGATAAACTTTTCAACAGGCCGCGTGATTTGTTATCATGCTGTGGAATTGAATATTGACTGAAAAATTGGCAACAGTGTCAGGAGGCCCAGTTAATACACAAAAGCTTCAAAAGGAGGCCAAGTTACATAAACTCCCAAAAAACGTATGTAACATATACAGAGGAGGCTAACTAGCCTGAGATAGTGGCGGAGGCTGAGTGGGCTATTAACTGTTTGCTTTGTATAAACACGTGGATGCTTGGTGGGTCATGTATGAAACGGAAGCTGAGTTGGTCTATATAGATATATATATATATATATATATATATATATATATATATATATATATATATATATATATATATATATAAACTGTTGGTGACCTATCGATGTTGCACGAAATTACCTTCCATCGAACTTCACAGAACTATCGTTCAGTTTCACTCCGCAAATTATAGATGTCGCATCTATAATTTTGTGCACTCAACATTTTCATCCTTGCCGGTAGGTGTTAGCACTGTGAAAGGTTTGTTTCGAATTCAAGGAAGAACACTCGCGGTCCTGATGATTGTGAAACCATGAAACTGCTGAAGGCGGATGGTGGGCTCGCTTGAAATTGAAACAAAACTATCTTCCTCCTTCAATTATTATTTGCGTTATTCTAAACGCACTAGGAGCTTGACATTTGGTATTGTGGATTGGCCTATGCTGAGAACTGTTGGTGACCTATCGAT
The DNA here is from genome assembly GCA_018342105.1 of Gonioctena quinquepunctata. Lineage (NCBI taxonomy): Eukaryota > Metazoa > Arthropoda > Insecta > Coleoptera > Chrysomelidae > Gonioctena > Gonioctena quinquepunctata. Next base: position 52,448 of record JAFIRS010003778.1, on the reverse strand, counting down.
GTTGCACGAAATTTTCTGTCTTCGAACTTAATAGCACTGGCATCGAGTTTCACTCCGCAAATTATAGATGTCGCATCTATAATTCTGGGCATTCCACATTTTTATCCTTGCTGATAGATATTAGCATTTTTAGAGGTTTGATTCAAATTCAAATCCGTTCTGACGATTGTGAAACCACCAAGAAGCTTGACATTTGGTTTTGGGGATCAGCCTATGCTGACAACTGTTGGAGACCTATCGATTTTGCACGAAATTTCTTGCCTTTGAACTTCACATCACTATCGCGGAAATTCACTCTGCAAATTATAGATTTCGCATTTATAATTTTGTGCATTTCACATGTTTATCTTTGCTGGTAGGTATTAGCACTCTTGGAGGTTTGTTTCGAATTCAAGGGAGACCACAAGTCGTCCCGATGATAAGGAAACCATGAAACAGCTCTAGCTGGATGGTGGGCCCGCTTGGATTTGAAACAAAACTATCTTTCTTCTTTCATCATTGTTTGCGTTACTCTAAACTCACTAGAAGGTTGACATTCAGTGAATTAGCCTATGCTGACAACTGTTTGGTGACCGATCGATGTTGCCCAAAATTTTCTGCATTCGAACTTCGCAGCACTATCGTTGAGTGTCACTTCGCAAATTATAGATGTCACATCTATAATTTTGCGCTCACATTTTTATCCTTGCCGGTAGGTATGAGCACTCTGAGAGGATTGTTTCGAATTCAAGGGAGACCACAAGCCGTCTTGATGATTGGGAAACCATGGAACAGCTGTAGACGGATGGTGGGCTCGCTTGAAATTGAAACAAAACTCTCTTTCTTCTTTTATTAATGTTTGCGTTATTCTGAACGCACTATTTGGTGTTGTGGATTGGCCTATGCTGACAACTGTTGGTGACCTATCGATGTTGCACGAAATTTCCTGCCTTTGGACTCCACAGCACTATCGTTGAGTTAAACTCCGCGAATTATGGATGTCGCATCTATATTTTTGTGCATTTCACATTTCCATACCTACTGGTAAGTATAGGCACTCTGAGAGGTTTGTTTCGAATTCAAGAAAGACCACAAGCCGTCCTGATGATTGAGAAACCATGAAATAGCTGTAGGTGGATGGCGGGCTCACTTGGAATTGAAACAAAGTTTTTTTTTTCTTTTGTTATTGTTTTCGTTACCGTGAACGCATTAGAAGTTTGACATTTGGTGTTGTGGAGTGGCCTATGCTGAAAGCTGTCGGTGACCTATCCATGTTGCACAAAATTTTCTGCCTTCGAACTTCACAGCATTATCGTTGAGTTTCTCCCCGCAAATTATAGATGTCACATCTAAAATTTTGTGCATTTCACATTTTTATCCTTGCCGGTAGGTATAAGCACTCTGGAGCGCGTTCCACTTCCCCAACTCGGTTGGAGAATGAGTGAAAAATTTGGCGTCAATTGTCATTTTGATTCTTCTGGAACGAAACGAAACAAATTAGTTATTCGTCAGTTGTCATTGTCCAAAATAATTCAAAATTACATTGAAATTCAAGATACCTATGGTTCACGGATTAAACAATGGAAGGATTCGATGGAAATATTTCTTGCTTTTACTTGAGTACTGAAACAATTTGTAGATACTATTTTTTCTGATAGTGAGTCAGATTCGGATTCTGACGAAAAACTTTTGGATATAGATTCAGTTTTAAGAGAGTAATATATAACCTATGACTCAACTTTCATTCACTTCTAACTATAATGTGCAATGCGCATGCGGTTCAAATATTTCAACTTTCTCACGGACTCTCGTCTTCGTGAAAAATTTGATCATCCGATTGAATCAACCGTAGTATAGGAACGACTTTCACGGAATAATAAGTTGGAATCCACCGAGTTTATGAACGGTTGAGATGAAAAATTGGAGTAATGGAACGCGCCCCTGAGAGGTTTGTTTCGAATTTTTCCTTTATCCTGCCTTCGAACTTCACAGCACTATCGTTGAGTTTCACTCCACAATTAATAGATGTCGCATCTATAATCTTGTTTATTTCACATTTTTATCCTTGCCGGTGGGTATTAGCACTCTGAGAGATTTGTTTCGAATTCAAGGGAGACCACAAGCCGTCCTGATGATGGAGACATAAAATATGATATTCCTGGAATTCACGCGGGCATAGGCTAGTGATATGTAATGTTATACATTATCATGGGATTTAGAGAAATTCATCTATTTATGCCGAAAATAACTATATTTACATGAGAATCTTATTACAAAATTCCATTCAACTTCACATGTCAGTATGGTACAAATTTTTCAATCGAATTTTGATCCCCTTCCACCTATCTCATTGGCTTGCAATTTGGTAAGTGCTTAGGATACGAGTGAAAATATAATCTGACAATTCCAAATGCGTATGAATTTAGCAATTTGAAATCAAATTACTTTTAAAATTTATATCTGTGAAAAAAATCTTGTCTGTATTCTTCACCCCAGCAGGTAGAAAGTACTCCTATCATAAAACTCCCAATTTTAAATGAATCATATTTCGAAGAGTATCGGCAATAGGGTTGAAACTTCTTCCTGAACATATAAATAATTTTGATCGATGATAAAGAAAACATTATTATTGTGGATTTTTCAATTCACAGAAAAATATTTCTAAATTGAGAATGTTTTCTTTTTCAACATGAATACCTCACAAGAGGTTATCTTGAACGATGGAAGATAGTGACTAAAGTTTATCTTTCAGTCGCAGATGATTCCACATTTGGTCTTATGATCATCCTGTTCATATTTTCAAACAGATCAATAGATCTATGAAATTGTTTAGTTAAAATAATTGGTCAACCAAGTGATTTTCATCAGGATTCTTTCGTCTGGGAAGAAATTTATTTCATGTCTAAATTTTCCATCCCAGGTAGTCTTACCACCCTTAGTATTAAATTGAATATATACAGTGATAGGGATTTATTCCAAGGTACATAACTACCCACTGGAGAAGAAGTTTTCAACAACCTCTTTGATATAGGCATGATCTCCTTGAGTTGAACTCTTTAAAAATTCTGCAAAATGTTGCTGACAAAGTTCCGTCATGTAGGTAAGATTTCGAAGGTAAGTACATACCGAAGAAGATTTTTCCATAATTCGAACCTTGAGAGGTTAGAACTACCCCCTTAATAATTGTATGAATGAGAAAAAGATATAAAGTTGGATATTTCAGTTTATGTTGAAGGTACAGAATAACATTTTTGCGGAATTGTGGAGCAAGTCAGCTTTTTTCAGCAATGATAGCAATTTGATATCTCATCTGCGAATTTTGGATGATATGATCATTCATTACCGAGGGAAAATGAAGAAAACTAAAATGGTGTTTTTGCTCACTCATTTATTTTTCATATTGTATTGTCTACAAGAGTAAACAGAAAACATTAATATCACCCAAATGATCCGACTAACTAAATACTCAAGTTGTTTCACTGGTGAGTTATATGCAATTCATTAGGCCCTCTTCCACGCAGGACAAGAAAATATCCAGCAGTCGCTGATTATATCGGATTCCCTCAATGCCATCTGTGCAATCCTTAGAATTCACTCCAGTCGCCCCATAGTGGGAGCAATCAGAAGACAACTATCCATACTGTAGGAAACAAGAAAATACATAATTTCCATATGGATACAATCCCACATCAGTATAACTGGTAACGAAGCTGCAGACCAGGTAGAAGCCAAGGCAGTATCAGATTAAGTAGCTGAAGAGGTCATCCGAACAGTAGTATCAGACTTCAAACTCCACAATCAAGACCTGGGAAAACAAGTGGAGCGAATCAAACTTCAAACTTGCTGTGGAGTAAAATCAACCGTAAATCCTTGGACAAACTTCTCAAAAGATAGAAGATCTCAGGTAATACTATCGAGGCTCAGAATGAGTCATACCAGAAATACCCACGGTCACCTTCTTGCTCGGAATGATCCACCTACTTGCGATGAATGCGAACAGCCATCACTCCGAAACACATAGTCGCCAAGTGCACAAAATTCAATGGAGTTAGACACTAGTAATAATGATGAAGTCTCCTAGAGTAAAACACTCCGGAAGCAAAATACCTCTCCATTCGGATTTCCGGGCGAGAGGTACTCGAGGGGACTCAACATTGAAGATCAATTTTTGCAACATCCGCGGACTCAACAAGAACATCAATGACGTCCACCATCACCTACAGACGAAAAAACCGGATATTCTGGCTCTAACAGAAACACAAGTAAATTCGTCCACCAACAAGGTCCATATGCTTTGTCCTGGTTACGAACTCCATTCTCGATTCAGGTTCAAAGGTGGAGTCTGCCTTTACGCTAAGGCTAACCTTTCATGCCAGCGTGAAGAGAGTTTGGAACCGAAAGACTTTGATGTGATGTGGTTCAAGCTATCTGATACCAAACTGACTAAGTTCCTCTGCTGCCTTTACCTATCACCTAATGAAACTTCATATAACGACCTCTTTGAGTTTTTATCACTCAAACTTGACTACATTCAGGAGAACCATCCAACGGCTGAAACCATAATCATGGGAGACTTTAATGTACATAACGCTGCCTGGCTCAAATTCTCTAACAAAACAGATGATGCGGGTCGTCAAGCCGAGGCCTTCGCCATCACTCATTGTCTAGAACAACTGGTCGAGCTACCAACCCGCATCCCTGATGTCAACAACCAGTCTGCCAATACACTAGATCTTTTCCTCACCACCAATCCTGACCCGTATAGAATAGAAGTTTGTGCCCCACTTGGAAACTCTGATCACACCCTCATCTCCACAACATGCTCTTTCCATTTACCATCGAGCTGCACAATACCACCCCGTCTCATGTGGCATTACAATTCGGCCGACTGGGAAGGTCTTCGTATGTTTTTCTCAGCGTTTCCATGGAAGAGAGTTTGTTACTCTTCAGTAGATCCAACACGATGTGCTGAGGCAATTTCTGAAATCATCATGTTGGGGATGCAAACTTACATACCGAATACCGAAAGAAGAACATCATCCGATAAGACCTGGTTTAACAGAAACTGCTCTAGAGCTGTGGCTTCCAAACAGGCAGCATACCATCGATGGCTGAAAAATCCGGGCCCTGAGACCAGAGCAGCATATGTCGAGGCTAGAGGCATATGCAAAGAGACAATAGAATGCTCAAAAGATGCCCACAATGCCAAAATAAGATCAAAACTTGCTGAATGTCCTAACGGATCCCGTTCATTTTGGTTTTTCGCCAAAGCTGTGGGAAGAAACTTCACTTCCAGCTCATTTCCTCCTCTAACCAAAGAAGATGGAACACTAGCAACGACTGCCCAGGAAAAAGCCAATATCTTTGCGCACCTATTTGCTGGAAACTCCACTCTAGATTCATCGGGAAAACAACCCCCGAACATAACACCTATTGACAGTCACATGCCCGAGATCACCTTTTGCCAACGTACTATCAGAAAGATTTTGCTGGGTCTCAACACCAACAAAGCCTGTGGATCTGACGGAATCCCGCCGATTATTCTCAAGAAATGTGCCCCCGAACTAACACCTGTTCTTTGCAAGTTGTTCAACCACTCTTACAATTTGGGGGTATTTCCGTCCAATTGGAAAATTGCAAGAGTACAGCCAGTCCCTAAAAAAGGCAAAAAGGCCCTACCTAGCAACTACAGACCTATCGCACTGCTATCTATTATTTCAAAGGTCATGGAAAAAGCCATCAACATCGAGCTCATGAAATATCTGGAAGACTCAGGAATTGTCAACGATAGGCAATATGGCTTCCGCCATCAGAGATCAACTGGTGACCTGCTTGCTTACGTCTCACATATATGGCAGCTATCTATTGAAAAGTATGGAGAAACTTTAGCTGTGGCATTAGATATCTCCAAGGCGTTCGATCGAGTTTGGCACCAGGGACTCCTCGCCAAGCTTCCGTCTTATGGCTTGCCCCCTCAGCTTTGTTCTCTGCTTGCTAGTTTTCTCTCAAACAGGTCTCTCCATGTAGTGGTCGATGCAATTTCATCTGACACTCTACTCATAAATGCTGGTGTTCCGCAAGGATCTATTCTCGCACCAACACTATTTCTACTTCACATCAACGACCTGTTGAAAGCAACTTCATGTCCAGTACACAGCTTTGCCGATGATAGTACCCTCCATACCGCTTTCTCTTCCAGGGCCCCTATATCAGCCCGTGAAACCAGAAATGAACGAGGAAGAAATGTTAATAATATAAATATGGACTTAGCAACAATTCTCGAGTGGGGATCTAATAACTTGGTAGAATTCAATGCAAACAAAACACAAGCATGTCTTTTCTCTAGAAAGTCGATCTCACTGTGCCTAACATAACTTTGTCAGGAGTAACCATACCACTGAAGTCATCCATATCGATGCTTGGTATTACTATCAGCAATAACCTTTCCTGGGAAAATCACGTGAGGTCCATTGCCAAAAGTGCATCCCAAAAACTTGGTTTTTTGTTTCGTGCCAAGAGCTATTTCACCCCCACTCAGCTGCTTATGATCTATAAGGCACAGATCCGACCTGTCCTAGAATACTGTTCCCATATTTGGAGCACGGCACCTAAACATATCCTGAGGCTATTGGATTCTGTCCAAAAAAGGGCAATTCGTCTCGTCGGTGATGCCTCGCTTACAAACTCGCTCACTTGTCTGGAACACCGTAGAAAAGTTGGCGATTTGTCTCTATTTTATAGATATTTTCATGGGCGATGCTCTTCTGAAATATCAACAATCGTTCCTGCTTTGGCAGTCTCTTCGAGACTAACCCGTCAAGTTCAGTCATCACACCCCTTCGTGGTCACTTTGGAGACCTGCAGAACATCACTTTCCAAAGACTCGTTCATCCAACGAACAGCGAGGCTTTGGAACTCATTGCCTAGGGAGGTGTTCCCCGAGGCATACAACCTCCAGAAATTTAAGAAGAACACCAACTCCTACCTTCTTTCCCTTGGTTCTCACGATGTTCTCTGAACATTACAGGGTATCCCTTTTCGTGAGAACCAAAATATAAAAAAAAAAACTATGTAATCTTCCAATGGACCTCAAGGAAATTTTGAAAAACAACCCCATTGCAACCGAGAATGTAATAAGATACCTCAAGGACACTGATATTTACAATGAAATATGATGTATCAAGTGATAATTGGTACTACTTCTGTAAATTTATTTCTAGCGTACCGCGCTAATAACCTTCCATGGTTGATGCGCAAATCTGAATAAAAGAAATATTTCGATTTGGAGAAATATCACACTACGAATTGTTGCTCACAAAACATATACGAATAATTTTCCAACTTTGTCTATTATTTCACTCCGTTTTGTGTTTTAGGTACAGATCATAATATCCATTGAATGCAATCATTTGCAGAATATCATTGCAAAAACTCCATCACCGCAAAAAATATTTGCTCGATGTTGTTGTAATGAATTGATCAGTATTCTCAATTGAATGGTATTGTCTTTCAATTTCATCAACGAAAGAGGTCGAAAAGCAGAGATAAAAAAAATTATTGCCAAATTTCAAATTTATCAAAAGAAAATCTCTTTTGTCTAGTTGTTCAAGAAACTTGTCTCAGGTCATTCCGTTTATTCATATTTACATATATTAGTTGAGTTGACTAGAAAAACAACTGAAAGAAGAAAAAATCACTGAAACAAACAATTCTTGGTGTGTAGTCTTTTATTACACAAAATGCTTTGGAGGTAAGTTAATACTAGAGCAATGACGAGCACTGACAAAATGTACCCGCAAGCCAATAAATTGAAAGAGAGTTGCCAGACGAAAAGAAAAATATTTCCACTGATCTCTCTAGAACATCTCAAAATGATGTATTCCCAGAGTTACTCAAAACTTGTAGGAAGATCTGACTAAAACTAGTGCTGTAAGGAAATAATTCATCGCGATTGTAACTGAATCAGTGGATGTTGTGAAATTCCCATAATAGAAGGAGTTTTTCCAAGTCGCAAAAACGTATTTCACGAACATTTATTCAGTTTTACTGATACGAGACAGAATGTACATATAAACTTGTTCGTGCTGAACCCTGTTACTCCAGGTGATATTTATGATGTTATTCTTGGCCTAAAAAATTATAACGCTTGTGATACTTTAGAATTAAATAGCAAAATTATCAAATCCCTTGCAGATCTTATTTCTGAACCTTTATCTTCCCTTATTATTGACTGTTTCTGTGCAGGAATTTTCCCAAATGCCCTGAAATTTTCTGTTGTTATACCTGTATTGAAAAAAGGACGCACTGATGATGTAAATAACTTTCGTCCAATATCTATTATTCCAATAATTGGCAAGATCATTGAAATCATCGTCAAAAAACAACTCTATAACTTCATGGAAATGCACTCTCTGTTTTGTCCAGGTCAATATGGTTTTAGAAAAAAGATGTCCACAACAAAAGCTCTTCTCCAAGTAGTGTCGGACATTGTTGATGGCCTTGAGGAAGGTAAACACTCACAACTTGAGTTATGTGATCTTTCCAAGGCCTTCGACTGTGTCTCACATGATATAATATTGGAAAAACTACACTGTTATGGCATCAGGGGCTTAGCTCTCAATTTTTTCGAATCTTACCTCAGTGAACGATCTCAATGTGTCAGACTGAATGGTATTCTATCAAATAGTAAGACAGTAAATCACGGTGTTCCTCAAGGCTCGGTTCTGGGCCCCCTTCTGTTTTTAATCTATATAAATGATTTATATTTCTCCATTCTTCCAACGAAAAGCGTTCTTTTTGCAGATGATACAATATTTATTTGTCAGAGTAATAATGTTGGCAATCTGTCCACGTTATTAATGATATAATGGATTTAGCCAAAACCTGGTTTACTAGTAATAAACTTAAACTCAACTTGGAAAAGAATCAATCCATTCTTATATCGTCCAAATCAAATCTCTTTCGAGGTAGCTGTGTGAAATTACTTGGCATGCAACTTGACGATAGACTCAACTGGGGCCCTCATATCGCAGCCTTAGCGAAAAAACTGTCTAGTATTACCTTTCTGATTCGATGTTTGAAAAATATCGTCAGTATTAACGTACTCAAATCATGTTATTTTGGTTTGTTCCATAGTCATCTGTCCTATGGTATTCTTCTATGGGGTGAATCGTGCCACTCTCTTAAGGCATTTATTCTTCCAAAGAAAGTGATCAGAGTAATGGCGGGAGCTCACTATCGTGAACATTGTCGTCCTCTCTTCATCAGTCATCAAATAATGCCACTTCCTACTCTATTTATTCACTCATGTTTACTTGAAATTCATGAAACTAAACATAAATACTCGACTCAATTCGATGTCCATGGTTACACCACTCGCCATGCTGATCTAATTTCTACTCCTCGGTTCAGGCTTCAAATGTCACAAAATAACTCTCTGAACCTTCATTTGTACAACAGATTACCTTCTAGGATAAGGAGTCTAGGTTTTTTTCAATTCAAGGTGCAAATCAAGACTTTTCTATCGAAACATTGTCTTTATAGTGTCAATGAGTATCTTGATTTAAATTGAAATGAATTTGAATGTATATGATGAACACTCCTCACCTGAATGTTTTTATCCAGATAATCTATGTTATATTTAGGTTCTTTACTCTGTATATTTACATTTTATATATATATCCTTCTGTTCTGTTCTGACATTCTACTATTACTTATGTATATTGTAGAGAAATAAATACTTCTACTTCTTCTTCTATACCCGATACAATAGCTTTATGCTGGGCAAACATTGAACAGAAAACGAATACTTTCCTGGGTAATGCCTCGATGGAGGTTGATTTACATCTGATGTATAGTCGTGCAGACCTACAAGGTTACATTGCGAATGTTCGTTTCGAAATGAATGAATATTTTTTCCTCATCAGTTCAAGGTAGGTCCAGCAGACAAATGACTTATGTCTGCGAAACTGATAGAAACAATCAAAATCCATCCATATCTTAGTTTTCGTAGACTGCATCAACAGAATGGAAAGCACCATTAGCTGACGCCATCTCAACTCAACTACTTCAACTAACATTACCAACTTTGACATGTTATCCTGAATTTCAGGATATAAATATGTAATACATTTCAGAGTATGCAGCTATATCCATCGGATTAAATTCAATTCCCTGGAGGCATTAGCCAAGTAAGTAGTTGTTTTTTTATGGATATTCGACCACCATAAATCTATTGAAAATATTATTCGTGGCCAGCTGCCTTGAGTATTGAGACGTTTTTCATTACCAATGTTATTCAGTTTCACTTTTCTATAAACAACTATCTAACATTGAACAAATCTTGCTACCGAAATTCGATCTGCTTCCACTTATACGATTGATTTGACATTCAGAAAGCATAAATAGTCCAAATAAAAATGCATTCCGTTGACAATTCGAGATGACAGCTGAGTTTTCTATTTATTGTCAAAATCTATTCAAATTGGGCATCTGGGGTCATTGTGGATGAAAATTATACGTTGTCTGTCGAATTCCAACATTCAAATAAGGCGGGCGAATCATTTGATACATGGTCAAAATCCATCACTAATTGATTTTTAGGATCAGTGATAATGATTCATTTGTCAAAGTGAAACAATTCAAGATGGCGGAGCTTCGAGATTTATGCTTAGAATCTATTCGAAATTATTATCTATGTGTTTTTGAAGAATACGAATTCCATGTGAATATCCAACAATTTTAATGTAATGATGATTTTTGGGCTGGAGATTATGTTGTTGATCAGAATATGGTGATTCGAAAGTGGCGGACAAGATGGGTTATATTATTTGTATCCCGAATCTATTCAAAATTAATATCTGAGGTCAGAAAATGGCCAATTTAGGCAAATGAATGAACATTGGTAACATCTAGATTACAGAAAGTTGAAAACAAAAAGTAAACAACAAAGAGTTATGAACAAACTCTCATTCTAATGCACTTATAAAGAAAACCCTTGAAACTTTCATTATAGAAAACCAAGTGCTGCCAAACATGAACGTTTTGTCTGCAATCTCCACTCATATAACACAGTTCAAAATAACTGACGCCCACTTCGAAAAAGAGATGAAATAGCTCGACACAATGAATCTCATTTCAAGATCACTTGCCAACTGAAATTATAACAAGAGATATTTTTCCGAAGATAAGTCACCAAAAACTACTTTCAATCGCAAGCAGTTAACGAAATTCTGGCTCTCAGTTGCTGACACCTATCCTTGTCTGTTTGATGAAGCTATGAAAGTCCTCCTCCCCTACAGTACCACATACCCATGTGAGGGGGGATTTTCAGCTATGGTTAATATTAAAAGTAAATACCGCAACAAATTGGACGTATTAAACTCATTGAGATTGAAAGTGACTAAAATTAAAGTCGATGCTAAATCTGTAATGATAAAAAAGGAAATGACTACATTCTCCTCATTGAAATAGCACTCCGTGAATTTGATTAGGTATTACAATTTTTGATTGTAACTGTTTTTTTTCTTATTTGAACATTATCATTAATTCGCAACAAACATTCGCAAATTGACCTTGTAGGACTTTGCACGGTTATTCATGGGATTTAATTCAACGTCCGTCGAGGTATTAGCCAAGAAAATTATTGTTTTTTTATGAATATTCTACCAACATATACATATTGTATAGGTATTTGTAGTAGAGCTGTCTTGAGAATTAAAACGATTTTGATACATTGCGTAATGAAAAAGTCGATGTATATTCACTTCAGTGGAATGAACAATTCTTCGTAGTATTCCATTTGGCATATCACATATGGTTCCCACATAATACTTTTTTGAGGAGCTAGAACTCCAAAGTTATGTATAGGGGATTTTTAAAATCGCAGAATATTTTTTTTATTGCAAAATTGAACAATTCAGGATGGCGGAACCAGAATAGTTTCTGAAGTTATGGTTAACATTTATTCAAAATCAGTATCGAGGGAATTTTTGTATCCAAATTATCATTTTCCTTTGACTGATATTCATTCAATGTATGAAATATGGGATTTCGAGGGTTAAGCCAGACAGATTCAGGATTTTTTTTGTCGGAGAAATCAGTTTCAAGACAGCATCCGAATTTCGTGATTTTGAGTCGAAATCCGGTGATAATTGGTATTTCGGTTTTTATGGAGTAGAAGATTGATTATTTCGGTTGAAAATTCAACAATTGAGGATAGTGTACAAGTTTTATAATCGATAGTTCAAAAAGTAAAAGTATAAGAGAATCGAGACAAGCTTTAATTCGAATGCACGAGGAGGACTATTGTTAGCGATGTATGACGTTAGCTAGTCTGTTTTTATATCAGTAAAACCAAAATCGGTAGGTTCCACACAATAATTTCCCATGAAATTCTATGAATCGCATCACGCCTCCAACGATTGTTTTTATTTAATGATGAATTGTTGAAAAAATATTTTTTTTCAATTCAGGAGCATCGACACGATGATGAGAACTGCGTTCAAGAAAAAGAATATACCTGTGAAACATATTTTGTTTCTCTTATTGAAATGATTGTGATTCATCAATATTTATAGTGTTCCAGGACATACATCAATTGGTCTGAAATTAGCGATGGAACACTTAATATGCATGTCCAGTTGCGATGGAATTCAAATAATTCGATTAGATGGGAGGCTCTTGATTCAATACATATCACCTTCCCGATGGGTAGGACTTCCGATATCCTTTTCTCGGGATCTAATCCTGCAGGGATCTACCTGTTCGTGATTTATCACTTGTCAATTCCACTTTCTGTCCAATGTCTCTTTTCTCCCAACCGAGCTCTGATGGTTAGTGAGATTTACTAGCTCTGTTGATCATGTTGTGTTTCTAATATTGATAGAAAGTAGAAAACGACATCCATTCACCACTTCTGTTGCCGAATGTCCCTTATATATCATTAATTTTGATATTTTATAGTGGAGGACAAATCCACATCAATGTGGTTATGAATGAACTAATTGAGTCGTGGGATTGAAATGGTGTGTTGATGAAATCTACTTTTAATATTTCTGCGTCTGGAGAATAATTATTAGAATTTCGTTTATGAAAGAAATCGGACATCTCATGAAATCATTCACGTATAAGTTTTTTTCTTCATCTGTCTATTTGTTTATATATGTGTACATCACAGCAATTCTTCTAAAGTACTGTTTCATAGAGGATTGTGAAATTCGGTACATTGAGAACCAAATTTATAGTTATTTGTGTAAATCGAATAGATCAGGTACAATAATTCGAAAACTCATTTTTTGGATTTTTCTTCAAAGCTAGTTGTAAATGACTTCGAAACAAATCAATAAAAATATTCCTCAAGAAACGCATTCCAACATACTATAAATAAGTTCGATTTCGGAAAAAGACTTTTTAAAAAACAATTTTATTTCAGAAGGAACTTTAAGTACATGAAATACAAGTTAATTGTTCAAAGTCTAGTAGCAAGAAGCTCGAGAGAATGCTCTTCTCTTGGTTTAATTGAAGTCGGTGAGGTGTCTAATTCCTGCTGACTCCTACTGGAATCGTGGGATCCTGTATAACGGCTCTTTCCATAACTTGCGTGATAGATAGTATTATTCGATATCACCACCAAAAGTCCGCTGAAGCGGCCAGGCTTTTCATTTCGAAAATATACCTCCAGATATGTCAGTGAGGAAAGTAGATTCCAAAACAAGATTCCCTTGAAACAAGCCAATCAACTCATAGAAAGTAGCGCAAAATGCCAGAATAGGGTCCAAACTGGCAGAGTGCCAAAACGATTCTTGTTTGCTCTGGTCATTTAATATGGCAATGGAAAAAAACTTTACCGCCAGTATTATGCCCCACTCAATAGAAGTGGAACTCTTGCTATCTTCTGGAGAAAAGACAACCAACTAGCTGAAAGATCTGCTACCATAACCTCTGTTGATTTCCCGCCAACGAAGCACCCTACGTATCTCTTTCAATTTGGATACCATTAAAGTTACAGTCCCTGACCGAATTCTACCAAGAGTCCTCAAAATGTAACCTCAAACTTGTGTCCACTTTCCACGTTATCACCACTATGTAGGAGAGCTACATGCTCGTGAAAGCACTTGAAGCACGTTTGTGATCTTGAGCACTGTGCTCCCGAGCACTTTTTCGAATTAGTGCCCAGTGCTTCGAGTATTTTACGAAAAGGTTTAGTGCTCAGTAATCCCAAAAAGTGCTGCAGTGCTCCGGAGCACGTTCGTGAATCTATAAATATCGGAACATCAAAACTGGCGACAACCCCAAGAACTACTGATTGCGCCCGCATCCTTATATTATGCATATTCTTGAGATATTGTAGTTAGTGTTCATTTATTGAAGTTGAAACATCGAAATATTTTTCCTGTTGCATCATCTTCATTATTTGTAGGCATCCAAACCATCAATGCTGAATATACTGGAATTTACTTCCACAGACATATTTCCGTATTTGAAAACGTGGCCTATATAGCGGTCTTTCAGTTCAGCCATTGACAAGCACTCTCTTTCACGCAGTTTGTATGCAAATGAAAGGGGTCATAATGAACTCTCGAGAATGTGTAGAATAGTGAGTTTTGGCTTTCACTTCATGATATCCCGCAGTTTTTGTTTGATTCAAACAAACATTTCCTCCTACTCACATTTAGGTTACTTTCCAAAAGGTGAAAATGGCATGGAAGGTTGCTCTTTCAGTTATTCTATTTCACAAATTATTCATGATTCATTCATTTTATGTTTCAGTTCCAAAGAAAAGGATAAAACTCTGACGGATTGAATGGAAATATACATAAAGATGGAAATCAGAGGGCAGGTAATACAAGAAGTGTGAAATAGTTCATATTCATCTTCCGAAGGAGTCCATGATGATTAACATTATGATTCGATGCAAAACTAGAAAACAAAGTTGCCCAACTCGAGTTTTACACTAGCTAATTTTTGACTACGAATTCGTCATTAACAAATAGTCCAAAAATGTTCAAAAACACTTGTGTATTTACAGTATTTCCGAAATGAAGGGAAGAAACCTATTCTCGACTGATATTTGCAACCATTTTTCTGTAACTGCCCTACAAAACTGAATAAAGTTGCAATATTATAGACCAAACCTGATGAAAAATTGAGAAGGAACCTGGTTCAGATAACCTCTCGACCAATTCGAAAAAAAGTGTGTTTTGAGTCTCTGACCCTTCCGCTCTATGTTCTCCCCAACAAATTTTCGAAAGTTGGGCGCTTTTCACGTATAAAAAAACATTAGTTTCACAAATAAACAAATCTGCACATAAACAGTTATCTCATTACAATAAGTTGGTGCAAAAAGTCGTGTTTGACAATGATTTATAACCGACAGCATAGGTTTTCGTTAAGGCCAAGTTATGCGGAAACCACCAACGATGCATTCAAATATCCATGATATCTGATTTCGCGGCGCTCGAATATACATATGTGAATTTTGTGGTGGCGCCCATTGTGCAATCTGAAGCTACAATAATGCCTCGAAAACATTTGTTATATAGAATACTTGAACAAATTATAATCAAATCTGAAACAAATTACAATGCAGTCTGAAACTGATCATTGTTAGAATGTGTTTTTACATGACAATAAATGCACATGGTAGGCTTCTCTGAGTATCCATCGCAATACATTTACACTCTCTTCACTCTGTTTCTAGCTTCCTTTCTAGTAAATTGGTCTGTGAGATTTCTGTAACAAATCACCAAATTTCCACTAGCTTTCTGTGTTTTATCCTCTCTCTTTTTCAGCAAATGTTTCACGTTAGCTGAACGAGGCATGCCTTCTACGTTGAAAGTTTACCCAAATAGAAGACTTTCAAAAGTTCTCAGAATGAGTTCATGTGTATTTTGGAATTGTGTGATTTTTGAAAATTGTGAATGCATTTACCATTGCAGTGTCTGTCAACAACTCAAACATCACCTCACGACCCCATGTCGGTTGCGAGTTCAACTGCATTATGCCATTTGGTGTTATTTATCTATGCCAGATTTCCCAGTTTTGTAGTCAATTATCACCACTGGCTTTTTCTTAGGATTTTCCTCATTCGTTCTTCGTGTTTCGTCATTGTGTGCAGCTCCTGTTTTCTGCTGTTTTCTAGATGAAGATGGAGAGACTTGAATATCCAATCATGTCTCTTCTCTTTCCCAGTATAAATTTTGAATTTCTAGTTATTGCCGTCCGTGCTACATATTTTGTTCAAACCATATTCATGGGTTGTATTTGGTATATACTGACGAAAACCAAGAGGTCCCCGCTATGGGACCATGCTCTCATCGATCACCATTTCCTTCCCCACAGCATATACATTTAGAAAGCTACTGTTCGAAAAATCAACAAGAGTTTTTAGTTTGTGTAGTTTGTCACCAGCTAGGGGCTGATTTTCGTTATGGTTGAAATGGATCATTCTTAGGAGTATTTCAAAACTAATTATGGACATGACTTTTACTACACTATTTTCAGGTGAAACATCATTGGACCAGTAAGTCCAAGAGGATAGGCGATTTCCTCAGCCCCACCCAAATGTATAATCCGAGGAATACGCGAATTTCATCAGGGTTAGTGTCGTACCATTCAGTTATTGAAAGTAAGTATGCATTTGCAAGAGTTATTTTTTCTGGTAGCAGAATAATGATGCCCTTATCGCCGTGAACTGGGAAGCTTCATGTTCACCCTGATATTGATGCCACGAAAATTCACAATCGTCTATTTGTGATGGTCCCGCACTCCTGCATTACCGCCGCCAATATCTGGGTCATTTCTGATAAAACACTGCCTCCGCTATCCTCACTTTTTGTTTCGTTCCTTATCTTGCCATCATCAGATTCTGCATAATTAGGGTCTTCATCAAAATGATCAAAGGACAACATGCCACATTCATCCGAAAATTCGTCAGATGAATTGTCAGCCTCCTGCCTAAGATCCGCGGGAATGAGTCCCCTTCTCCAATCTCAACTTTTGTGAGTTTGGTTTGTGAATCAATAATGTATGAAGCGTTTCATACAAAAGAAAGAACTTCCGTACCAGGCCGCGTCGTTCGATTTTACCCAACACTCTTTTGAGCTCTTATGCACACCAGTACGACTTCACAATGACTGAGCGAAAATATGCTGGTCGCCTGGACGACCCCTACTCTAAAAACATCACGTGGCCTAGCGCGTTCAAACCAATGAAAATGCTTTGGCGCAGCTTGGGCTGTTATTCAAAAATGACTGACATTATAGTCAGAGAGGTGAATTTTTGGTAGTGGTAATTTTTTTTAGATACCATGCAAGTGGGTGTAATTCAAAAAAACCACACTACACCTATAGAGTCGCTAACACGACGACAGGTCAAATTGTACGAAAAATATGTGAGGAGAAGTGGAAATACTCTGCAAGTTTAATGCATGCTAAAACCAGATACAGCAAAATGGAAAGAAATATCAGATTCATTTCAAAACAAGTTCATTTTTTCACTTGCTCAGGAGCTATAGATAACAAACATTTATGCCTCATTAACCTTATCCAGAGTGCTTCTTCATACGATAACTATACAAACAATTTTTCAATAAGTTTGATGGCAGTATTTGATGTCAATAATAGTTTATTCATGTTATTGGATCTTACAGAAAAAATTCAGACTCAACAATTTTTCAAAATATTTCTTTGTGGAAATACTCGGAGAATCATTTGATAGTCCCAGTAGTTCAAAAATCGACGGTATCAACATTCCAATGCGTATTGCGTTTGTAGCTGACGACGCCTTCTCCCTATCAAAATAAAAAACCATTTGAAGGCAAATGTTTGGCAAAAGAATACATTGTTTCTTGGCTGCTGATATAGTTGAATGCTGGTGTATATTACACATTTTTCTACGTGGTAGAGATTGGTACGAAGTCCAGGATACGTTAAACATCCCAGGATTGGAAACCAATGAGAGTTTCGAGCTTAGATGACAAACCAGCAAGAATATACAGAGGAAAAATGTCGATGATATTTCTAGCTATTTGAAAAAAATAATATTTATAGTAGGTTTTGTTATTATTCATCTCAGGAATATGTTGATCACAATGAATTATCGGTGAAAAATTTTTTTCGTTAGAGGATGAAGAAAGCCAAAAGACCATTAAGCGTCTGACCAATGTTGGTAATGGTAATTGCATAGTGACAGATGCTGATTCACACAATGCTGCTACAAAAATATTTCATTTTCTCAAAAATATATTGCTCAGAGAAAAACAATAATTCACCCAATATAAGGCTCCCATGACATTTTCATTCCACTTGACTCTATAAAAGATGTCACATCACATTTGAACCCAAAGAGAATATTTTATAACAGAAAATTTGTATTTCCTTTCCCTCTGTCATCGCAAAGAGTAGTGGAAGCGCTGATTTGAGAGTCGTATTCTATGCATATATGAGAACATCCTAAATTCCTTCAAATGATATGACAATGAATTTAATATCCAATAATATCGTCCTGACTAACAGTATTCTGAGAATTTATCGACAGATTAAAATCTGGTGAAATAATAAAACAGTTTGGAAAAATCCATTCTGGCCTTGCAATGAGTGTTTTGTGATCAAAAATGGATCCTGGGGATTATAATGGAGGTTCCTTTCGTAAACATATACGGCTTTCATTGAGATATTGCTCGTATATCAAATTTTGTTCCTAGTTAAAAAAACCATGAAAAATCAGCTCATATCTGTTTGATTCATATGAAAGTTCAACACAGTGACATTTTTTCCATTTTTTGTCGAAAAATCCATTGCCAAACTTTCCCTTTCCCCTGTGAGAAATAATATACTGGGCTCCATGAGCCCGTAAACTACTGATGTTTTTCTTCAGAGAAACCATATATTGCAAAACCACCATGATACTTATTGATGATGATAATAATGGCGAATTCCAAATGGAACTGAATGGAAATGGAAGGTGCTTCGAGCATCCAAATATTCAATATCTAAATAATCGATCTTTTTCCGTTTGTTTCTGCATATTACTATTCCATGAATATTCTCATTCGTGTCAGCCCTTCAGCTCTGATTCTTTTATCATGTTCCCATTTTCCTTGGAGATATTACACCCGAAGAGGTAATTAAGCTCGTTGGAACATTTCCCATTAATTTTTCCCACCTCCAGCCTAGTCAGTTTCAATTGAAGAAAATCACACAAGTTAGAAGTTCTCAAAAACCGTTTGGCTATATGTCAGCACGTACGACCAATTATATTTTTTTTGTTTAAAATTTATGTCACTCGCTTCAATGAATTAGCTCTGAAAATTCGAATTTTTATACATTCACCCAATGACGAATACATCCTCGTTTTTTCATGCAATTGTGTATTTTTTTGGTGAAATAAATATATAAATTTTCTTCAATATATTTCATGCATCTAATTGCATAAAAATGAATATATTCCTCATTTCAAGTCAGAGAAAATATTTGAGGAACCTAGATCCTTCCTATCGTTTTTGCAAAAATACCTTAGGCAAATCGGAATTGATTTTACACCCTGTGTGTACATATCAAATGAAACGAATTGCAGACATCATCTAGCGTTGAAGCCTTGTAATTCCTTCTTATGGAAGAGACGCACCCAACAATGGATCATGTTGATACCAGATTCCTAGTAAAAGCTCAAATAGTACAGTATTTTGGTGTACGGTTGTCTCACTCAAGCCCCAGGAAATAACGATTCCGTTTTGGATATCCACGGGAGCTCAAACACATTTTCTCAGGATTCAATATAGTTTGTCACGACACCTTCATCTTATTGATTGTGGCAATCCCAATTCCGAATAACGTTATGACTACCGTCAAAACAACTAAAAAAAACACATTCTGAATATTAGTTGAAATTTTGAAATATTGAAAATGCGTAGCGCTACACTATTTCCATATTTTCTCAAATGTGATTGGTTAGAAGCAGATTCCAGTGACCTAAAATGGGAAATATTATTATCTATTCTTTGGGTGAGGGGACGGAATGTTCATGTGTTTGATAAGTGAACAAATATCTTCTAAGTATGTAACGGAAAAACCAGCATCAGCATGATTTGAAAAACTCTCTACTTGGTTTTTTCGACCATCGAATTCCCATTTGGGAAAAATAATCCGTCCATCCTTGAAAACAAAAAAAAAAACGAAGAAAGTTTTGAAAATTACAATGGAAATATGGTAATTTATGTGTCCAACTATAATTTGTGCTCCGTAGTCCGTTCCGTTTTTTTTGAAATGTGGGAGTAGAATATCTTTTTGACACATTGTGGCACAACCTCAAAAACTATTGGAAAAATCTCAACAAAACCAAATTGGGAATTTTATATGGCAGTTTCTCCCTACTTTGGAACTGCAATTCCAGTTTTTTAATTTGGCCAACTATTAAATTTTTCATTTGATTTGGATAACATAGGATAACATTCCGTTTTCTGGAAAAGTTATAATGCGTTTTCATCACTTGTATTTATAGTATGTCAGTCACGTCATCCAAACTAGAATTTTTTATTTTAATTTGCTTTGGAACCTGCTCTGGACAATGTATCTGCAACATTCACGATCTACCCCGTTTCTAGATAATTCCAATAACATAGTTCATTCTATCGTGTTGTTACGTAATTGATGGAATCGTATTTATATCGTCTTTTTTTGTAGTTACTAATGGCTGATGATCGGAATGTATAATTGTTCCTTGTGCAACTATATATTTACAGAATTCTGCACAAGAGATTAGTTAATTTCTCATTTCTATGGCTTTATGGTTTTCTACTATAAGGTGTGTAGTGACCATTAAATTCTACAATATGTTAAACTTATTGGTGCAGAACAAATTGGTTTTTCATTTGGAAATCATATACATTCCATATCTGTTCTGCTGCAATCAGTCTGAATCACAATTCATGAAAGATACTGACACCCTGCCTATTTTTATCAAAAAATCATAATGAATAAAAATATACCATACTTACTCGAGAAACTCTGGAACAGCTGCAAACGTTATGGGGGTCGTTTTGGGGCCCAATCAAATATAGAAAAAAATATGGCCGCCGTAGGTTAGTGAAAAAAAATATTGGCTCTGCGGGACGTGTCTGGGGCGTTAAGTGGTCTCTAGGACTGCGACAATGGTCTGAGAGGTCTCAGGACATTATAGGGGGTCGTTTTGGGGCCCAATCAAATATAGAAAAAAATATGGCCGCCGTAGGTTTAGTGAGAAAAAATATTAGCTCTGGGGGCAGCGTCTGGGGTGTTAAATGGTCTATCACTGTCACAATGGTCTGAGAGGTCTCAGGACATTATGGGGATCGTTTCGGGGCTCAACCAATATAGAAAAAAAATATGGTCGCCGTAGGTTGAGTGAGAAAAAATATAAACTCTTGGGGCAGCGTCTGGGGTGTTAAATGGTCTCAATCACTGTCACAATGGTCTGAGAGGTCTCAGGACATTATGGGGATCGTTTCGGGGCTCAACCACATATAGAAAAAAAATATGGTCGCCGTAGGTTGAGTGAGAAAAAATATAAGCTCTTGGGGCAGCGTCTGGGGTGTTAAATGGTCTCAATGACTGTCACAATGATCTGAGAGGTCTCGGGACATTATGGGGGTCGTTTTGGGGGCCCAACCAAATATAGAAAAAAAATGGCTGCCCTAGGTTAGGATTTCAAGATGTCCGTTATGGAGGATGGTCCGTCTAGCGTGTTTATCGGTATCGATAGACTACCACGGAGGTCTAAGATATGTGTGGAAGCCGCATTGGGGCTCAATCAGTCATAGGTTGAGAAATCCAAAATGGCCGTTATGGGAGGCCGAGTCTGGGATGTTTATCGGTATCTGGATGCATCATGGGGGCCCAATCATAGATGGAAAAAAATATGGCGGATGACGGTCAGGAATATCAAGATGTCCGTCATGGAGGCCGACCCTCTTGGGGAGTTTTTCGGTCTTGGTGAACCACCACGTAGGTCTGAAACTTCTGGAAACATTATGTAGACATTATGGGGGCCCAATCATAAATAGAATAAAATATATAGTAGTTGTAGGTGACCGACCCTCCCATGGAATGTTCTGCAGCCTCTGGAGGTTGCCACTAAAGTCTGAGACACCTGTGTGGAGGACATTATATTGGGAGCTCAGTCATTCATATAGAAGAAAAACATATATACCCCCAAAAAAATAATAGGAATTCCAATATATCTGTTATGGGGGGTCCACCTCCGCCTGGGACGATTAACGGTCTCTGAGGGTGGGAGTTCTTGACAAAGACCAATATCATCATTACCCATTGGTGAAGCTTTCAACATAATTTGTATGACGATTTGTAACACTCGTTTTGGTAGATCCATTCTTATGACATTACGTGATGATAATAATACTTTATTCAAATCATGGCTGTCAAAAAGTATTTCAGATTAATTCAATGCGGACAGTGTCAGTTGCATGAATGCTGCAGATTTCAAATACAGAATAACATATTTGGGTCAGAGTCCACAAGTATCAGGGGGTTCAAGAGCTCGACCTCTAGTAGAATTCAACTTCATTGAAGGATCATATATTTTATATGTTAATAGTTAGGATATAGTGATTTTATGTTGAATATAGATATTTCTTCACTAAAAAAATTACATTCAGTGTAGAAGTAATATATTTGGAGCATCACATTTTTCTCATGTAAGTAAAATTATTTTAATATCAATGGAATATATTAACAATTCTTTTTTTGTTTCAGTTTCCAATTCTCGAACATGTGGATGCAGTATGCCCCCCAATATCGTCGAAATTAATACAGCCATCGAGAGACTACGTTCCTATTTGAATGCTTTGGCTGAAGATGCCCTTCATGGTACAGTCTATGATTTGAATGTTTGCTTCGATGAAGATGAAATCCAAAGATGTGCACATTTATCCGAGAAGTACGTCAGTACTTTGTGGGGAATTCAGTCAAAGCACCATCATCATACTACAGTTCTGTGAAGAAATGATCAAATTGGATCTGGAAGGATTTCTCCACACCCTTTCACCATTCCTGCCCGATGACATCATCGAAGAATATCAACTATATGATGAACATGATGATGAATATGATCATGTAGATATTTGATAGGAAATAAAACATATATTCACAAAATCTTGTTTATTTATTTTTCCATTACACATAAACAGTATTGATATACTTAAATATATTCAGATATAGTACTATATCAATGATTGTGAGGCAAGAGACGGTAGATTACCTTGTTGAATTCCACGTTCTGAATTATGAGAGGCATGAAAAATAGCAATGGAATATTCAAGGAAATAATTTGATAATAGTATCTTCAACTTTATTAGACATCGAATGACGATTCGATTTCAGTTGAATGAATTTTTGAAATATGCTATAAAATATAGCAGCAGAAGAAAATGATTCTGCAGCATGTTGGTGATATACAGCTATTGGTCTGATGCCACCATATTTCTTGTTGAGACCATATAACAAAGTACCAAATATAACATGGCATATATTAATGTTGTAAGATCTTCATAATGAAAAATTACAAAGCTTCA
The DNA here is from genome assembly GCA_018342105.1 of Gonioctena quinquepunctata. Classification (NCBI taxonomy): domain Eukaryota; kingdom Metazoa; phylum Arthropoda; class Insecta; order Coleoptera; family Chrysomelidae; genus Gonioctena; species Gonioctena quinquepunctata. The sequence goes on along the minus strand of JAFIRS010003778.1, from coordinate 28,903 downwards.
TAAATGGTGAACCTGCTCTATTAACTCATCACAGGAAGATGTAAATAAGTTGGTCTCAGTGAATCGTCCTCCTGATAAACTAGTTTTGAATAAACCAATAGCTCGAAGAAAATCCGTTTGAGATATGATAACTGGAGTGATAAATTGAGGATCGTCATGAAAACTGGTTTATGAGTTGAAAGAAGAATGATTCGATTAGAGTTTCATTAAAGTTTTTTATCGAAATTAGCCAGTGTGTAATCGGAACATAGTATTTTCACAGCTCCGGAAAGAACATACATTTTTAACCGATATCGATGGAAAGCTACGAGATATAATACATTCAAGAAAGTATAAATCAAGAAGGAATTTGGAAAGAAACACGGAGATTTCTCTAGATGATACTGGCGAATGAGGTTTTACGTTTACCATTGTCAAGTGGTTCTCTGAGATATCTGAACATGAATATTAGAAGATTTGTTCGGGTGTTGATAGTGTATATTTTTCTGGAACAATCATTCATTTTCTCAGAGCAGTGAGGAATCTTACGGTATTCAGTTTTTTTTTAAATATAATTTTCTTTGTTTCCATGCAGCCAGTCTGGTATGAAACGGAGAGGAATTTTTCACAAAAGGGTAAATAACTGATTCAGATGTTTGATATTTTGTTACCTCGACTGAAAAGGTGATGAATTCTCGTAATATAAATGTTCAATTCGGAGAAATTCTTGAATATCTCATTAGTAGCATAATAACATGTTGACGGAGACGAGTTATCACGTCATCTAGATTTTTAACCAATAAATGTGTGGATATGACTTTGGGTTTTGTTTTGTCTGCGAAATGTTATGAAAGGAAGTATATTTTTCATTGAACCTCTATACAGTTTTCGTCACAATTGCCAAGGAATAACATCATCTAACGATACGTTACTAACCGTTTGAAAAGTTCTCCATTTCCATATTCGAATTTATTTTGAATTAATAAGTTTTGATACAAATTTTTCTGAAATAATCTGGGTGAATGATTTCCGAACAGTATGTAGTACATATTCGAATCTAGAATGCTGAAACGTAGTAACTTATCGGAAAAAATTAACTTCTTCACTGTTTTTTTACAGATAAGTGACATTTTCAACTTTCAGGGACAGATAATACATAGGGATATTCCTCAAGGGATACTCAATAATTGAAATCGATATATGGACCACTTCTGAGAATTTTTGTATGAATCTCATTGTGATGTTCCGTATTCACAAATATGATTCGATATTATTTCCACAGTTTGGTAATACAATCCAAGAAAATCGACCAAGTGCTATATTCCAGGTGAATAGAGTACAAAATTTTGCGACTTCCGTAATGGATAGTCTATTTTCATCTGCATGGAATATACTTTCATAAGTTGAGGAACTTCGATCTAGTAGTAACTGAGACTATCTACTTGTTCCATATGAACGGTGCTTGTGGCTCAGTGGCACGAGCGTTGGTCTTGTGTCCACTGTTCACCCACCGCGAGTTCGAATCTCGCAGCTGGTGAAAAAAATATTCAAGGTCAAGAATGGTTTCGGATCCCACTATAAAAGGTAAGGTCCCCGTAACTTAAAGCGGGTAAAAAAAAAATTACAAAAAAAATATTCACAAGAATTTTATTAGAATATCAACTTCAAACCAATTCATTCCGCAGTTTTTCTCACCCCAATACCAATAATCCATACTGAAAAATATTTATTTACAATAATAACGATGGAGAGGTGTGATTCTCATCAACTTCCCGAAATTTTGAGTTCTTCGATTCTGTAGCCAAAAATAAACTGAGAAAGACAAGCTTTCTAGCCATGTTACTTTTTTCATGCCCAACAGGGAAGCCTAACATTGTCAGTTATTTCAGGGAAAATAGCTTCATTACATTTTTGCAATTCATCTGAACGTTCGGTATAAAAAGGAGAAGGGGGCCAATGAACACAAAAAAGATGGAAATCAATTTTATCCTTCCGGGTCGAAAGGAGTGGAGAGGTCCCCAGTGGGATGTTTGCCTCCGGTGCAGTAAACCGTAAGTCGCCTCATTGTTTCATGTTATAAATTGGTGTCAACCCCAATAGGTCTCCTGAGAGTCTTCGAAAGAATCATTCCAAACATATTCAATCTGGTGTTTGAAAAACTCATTTTTTGCCTGACACAGAGACTAGAAGTGACGAAATATGTGGGATGACCGAAGTGGAGAAATAATGTCTAATCCGAAGTCTCCACATGCATTGAAACTTGTGAACAACAGATTGCAAATTGGTACAGTATAAACCATGGATATAATATTGAAAATAAATAATATTTCATTCAGATTGGAGAACGAACAAAACAGAAAGAACTATAGAAATTAATTCCCAAAATAAAAAGTTCTATGAAACTGAGCGAATGAAATTTTCCCAAAGTTTATAACATCCCTTTCCAATTTCGGAAAACATGTCGTTGTGTAGAGGTTCCACACTATATTCTAATGAAACACTCTGTATAATTTTTAATTTTTCAACAATATTTCACTTGATAGTTGAGAACAGATACATTCTTAATCTAATATAAGTACGATATATTTCTCTGGATAGTCAGAAACCTAGAAAAAAACTCCTTTAGTCGCAGATGATTTCACACGTGATATCATGAACACCCTGTTCATATTTTCAAAGAAATAATTTTATGTATGTATGTTCCAAAAACTCTGATGTGTCCTATTCAAAAGAACTTGCCGTTCTTAAACACCGACTTTGTGAAACATCATGTATAGATATTAACTCAACCTAGTCATTTGCCACTATCATATGCAATAACACCCCAAATCAGTTCTACATTTATCTTCCAGGTATTTCGCTTTTTTTTTGGCATTCAATGAATTTGGTCCCTTCATGAAAAAGTATACGAGTTCAAAGTTTTCGGTATTTACTGATAGGTCAATGAAAATAATCAGCGAATGAGACCTAAAGTCACAAAGCAAGCATGGCAATGGTCCCTTTGATCGAGAAATTAATCTGAATTTCCTTTGCGCTCTGGGAATGTCACCCTATAATTTGACATCATCCCCTCGAAAAATGTTGTTTGAATTGAAACAATTCACCCCAGTTGTGGAAGTTTTCTTGCTCGATATGTATGGGGGTGTTTCGACGAAAGTGAAAATTCAATTGCAATACAAAATTAGTAGTGTCTTGGAACGTGATTTAATTGTTTATTTAACTATTGATATTTTCGGTATCTCAATAAACAGATAATCCGTAACACTAGATATTTTTCCATGTATCCTTACCATACGGGATTGCGGCCGTTGAAGTAATATTTCTTGTCAGGCACTCCGAACTGAAATTGTGAATTTTCAATTCAATATTTCCAGATTTGAATCTCTTACAATCATCAGCAAATTACAAAAGTAATTGTTTCATTATCACCAATCTCCTGAGCTCCCAACATAAAATTAGCATCAATACCAGAGACCGATCATCTGGTAATTAATATTTCTATTACCTTCATAACCTGTTGTCCTATCTCGTTTCAATTCAGGAAACAAAAAATCATCATTATTAGTTCATTTCATCCCATCAATTATTTCAGGGCGAATAATATGACTTGAAGCACAACGCTGTCAGGTAATGCTTCAGTAGATATTTTATGAAGTAGCATATTGCCATTATTTTCATTTCTTTCAACAGTGGAATAGTGTAGAATCCAAAAACACATCACTTTTCCCAGTATTTTCTGTCCTTTTGTGAATTTTATAATGGGCCTGAACCTGGCTGTCTATAGCAAATAGAAGGTATTCGAACTGGGCTCCTGTGGGTTTCCCAGGTAAAACTCAACGCTCGAATTATGAGGCCGACAAAAAATTTCATTTTCACCAGACCTACAAATATATCCAGTGATGAATATTAGAAGATACATCAGAGGTCAAAGAAAAAAACGTTCAAGGAATACTCAACAAAAAAAATTACGTAGTCATAGAAAAATAGGATTTATAAATGAATCAACCAATTCATAGATTGAGTCCATTCTCATAGACCTTGAAATAATTGAAAACAAAGCAAACAGACGAATGCGTACAACTGAGGAAAGGCACTCTATTTTTCAATTAGCATAAAGTTTATACTTTCTCAACAAAAAATACTTGATATTTTCATTGATTTACAAGAGTAACCTCTGAATGAGGGTACGTCAGGTTACGAATCGATTGGGCCTATAATCTGATTATGAACCTCAAAAAAATATATATTTTGAAGTAAATAAAATTAATGTATTTTATTACTGGAGAAAAGTTTGAAATACCTTGAAGCCACTACAGGATAATGAACTGGTACTCGGAATCGTCATACCTAAACTTGAATTCTAATCGGATATCGACATTCCTAGCTCACGTTGTATATAAATGATATCAAACAAGCAATGATCCTTCTCTGGAGCTTCAGAATCAATATGCAATAAGTTGCAGTTGACAAAATGTTAACGTGATTATACACTATTGATCAACTTATATCAGAAAAAGTACTGCCAGCAGCTAATCATGATTATATAAAAAAATTAATCTGTCTTCTTACCACTGGCCCGAGTATTTCTAATTAAATCGTATGGCCCAACAAGGGCTGTTCTTCTTGAGATTTATTCGTCCGCATCTGTGACAATTTGCATTTTTGGTCATCATAATTCCATTCTATGATGATTCATTTCAGTAATTTATTAACGAAATTAACCACAAGTTGAGCTTAAGTTTCACCATCAATCTGGAGTCGTGTAAAAACAAGGAATTTCTTATTATTCATTCCGGTGGAATTATTTTTTCCCCAAAGAAATTTCTTCGATGGACTCTTCGGAGTATAGAGTAGAATAATTCGGGAACATGATCACAAATTAGCAATTTTGCCCCAATACTTTTGACTTTTCACAGAAAAAAAAACTTTTTCAGATTTAAAAATTGTCAAATTTTGTTTACATTCATGTGTGTAGGGACCTTCCGACTGGCTCAGCATCCAGGAACTCGATGCCACTAGTTTATTGTGCCCCCCCAAGGACAACATACCTCTTGCTATATCTCTTGGTATTTGATATGACGCCGACTAGCTGTGAATATGCTGGTATGGGTATGGGTATGGGTATGGGCGTTTGATACAAGTTTTCCTCAGGGATTTGGTCACCCACCTGAGTACTAACTTTGTTTGCCTTCGTTTGACTTCAGATATCGATAGACTTTCGTCAATTTGACAAGGCAAGCCTCTTTACCCTGTAGATTGTGGGTTGCTTCTTCAGAAAGTTTTCTAGTATTATGTGGTTAATGAAGATATTCATATCATTTCCATCTGCCATGTGTGTGCCATTTAGACTTCTTTTATTTTTCAATTTTGTGTTTTTTTTAAGTTTGTCACCGGATTCTTCTACTCTCAATGATCTTGATATTTCTCTAGCATACGTATTTCTACAAACATGTAAACACTATACTCCCAATTTTTTTAATGGTTTTCCCTATTCATCATTTAAGAAAAATTGTTTTTGGGGGTTGTTAGTGATAGCGTTGCTTTTTTCATTTTCAATTTTTTGGATAATTCTATCAATATTGGATGAAAAATAAAAAAATCACTGACACAAAAATGTCTCTGAAAAGTTGAGAAATATCCTCCATCCTTGAATCAGAGCCAAGAACACTCTCGATAAAGTCACCTTTCAAAAAAAACTCAATCAAAATCGGTTATCAATTTGCTACGATGCCACAGATGCCATCCTGTGTTTGCGTCGGGGGTTGATAGTAAGTAAATATGTAAGTGAAAATGGTTTGATCCATTCAAATCTGTGCAGTTGATGATATTTAGTTGACTCTATCGTGGGGAGTTCTGAAAAATCTTGACCAAATATTTTTCCCAACATAACTTTTCAATATCTTCAATTCACCATTGTTGAAAAAAAGAATAGAGCTGAAGAAAAACAACCTGAACTTTCGAAGAAACATACATTATATCATTCAGTAAAGTGTCAAATCGAGATATTGCCTTGTTAAATACAAATCCGAGTGGTACGATTCACGTAGAATTTGATTTCTAGCTAAGATAGCTTCAATAGACAACTGCATACATAAATAATTTTTTTTTTTAAATGTGAAAATGATATCATAATTGAATTCCTAGGTTTGAATCTGTTAGGGTGCGTTTGGACTTGAGTATTCACGAACCTATCCATCACAAATACTCGAATGTAATTAGTTATGCACGCATGCTCGCTTCGTGGTTGGGTATGCGCAAATAACTGCAGACGCGCTCAAACGAATTGACTGTTGAGTGCTGAAGATTTCAATTAGTAGGGCACTGGTGGATGCTCGCAATGGAATTATGCAGCTTTGCCGTTTTACATAAATATATATATATATATATATATATATATATATAAATATATATATATCTATATATATATATATATATATATATTTTTTTTTTTTTGAGTTTTCTTGGGTTTCAGATTCGATTGTATTAAAATGAGAAGAAAATTAATTTATTTAAACGTTTCGCCCTCGTTCGGGGGCATCTTCAGTAAAATTTATTAAAAAAATTTGAATCTGAAAATAAGATATTGGTTTGGATAATATAATATGTAGAAAGTTAGGTTGTGTCTGAAAATAACTTTAATTACCTTTTATGTTACGTACCTTGGTTTTACCATGCTTGTGTTTTGTTACCAACATTAGTTGGATTTCGGGGCGGTGTTAACCAACTAATGTTGGTAACAAAACACAAGCATGGTGAAACCAAGGTACGTAACCCAAAAGGTAATTGAAGTTATTTTCAGAAACAACCTAACTTTCTACATATGATGTTATCCAAACCAATATCTTATTTTCAGATTCAAATGTTTTTAAATGTTTTTAATAAATTTTACTGAAGATGCCCCCGAACGAGGGCGAAACGCTTAAATAAATTTAATTTTCTTCTCATTTTAATGCAATCGAATCTGAAACCCAAGAAAACTCCAAAAATACAATCACCAAGATTCAAGAACCCACTATACCATATATATATATATATATATATATATATATATATATATATATATATATATATATATATAATATATATATATATATATATATATATATATATATATATATATATATATATATATATATATATATATATACAGTGCTTCTCAGAAGTCCTCTCCCCCACTCTTATTTTTGGAACGATTATACATAAACAAGTGAAATTTGGAAACTGAATATTAAAGGTTGTAAACTTCCCTACTAGTGATGATAGATGACGAAATCGTCAAAGATGACGTCACAAGGCCATTGTGACCAATAATTTCAATGATACTAATTTTGTTTGTGTTTATAGCAGTTTTGGCAACTCGCTTTTAAAAAACGCAAAGCTGTGATGAATCAAATCAGTTAATACTGAAATTCAAAATTCAAGCTCCGCCTCTGGATAGTGTCAAATAAGCTGACGTTTTTGTTAGTCTCCCTAATTCGACGTTTCTGTAATTGTCCAAATTTTTGTACATTTAATAATTTGTGTATTGTTGATCGAACGTTTAACTGTTTCAGCAGCTTTTGCTACTTTTACTATTTTTGTACATTTTAATAATTTGTTAAACTGTTGTTAGCCGAACGTTTAAGTGCTTCAAGAAGCGAAATGGTACGTGCTTTAGGTGATAAAGTAGCAGCCATCCTGATTCTTGGTGAAACTGGACAAAATATTCATGCAGCAGAACGCATTTCTGATCGCCCCATTTCGAGGACTTATTTGAGGGAGCTTCCTCGTAAGTTTGGAACAGCGGGTAGTATTAGGCATACGATCTGGCAGACCACAAATTTCTGGTGAGAAAAATTGATATACTGGCAGAAGTAATAGTTAATCCTACTCCTTCAACAACTCACGTTGCATCTACCTGTGAAGTCAGTCGAAGTACAGTACACAGGGTGTTGAAAAAAAAACAAATTTCATCCATACAAATTAAAAATGGTTTATCAACTCTTAGACGACGACCCAGACCGAAGACTAGAATTTTGTGAAAATATGGAAACTAAAGTTAACCAACAGCCAGACTATGCCAAAACAATTTGTTTTAATGACGAAAGTACTTTCTATCTAAATGAAAATGTAAATACACAGAATGTGAGGTATTGAAGTGACGCAAATCCTCACCTGTTTCGTGAAACACATACCCAATTTCCCCAGAAGGTGAATGTTTGTGCAGATATCCTGGGAAGCCACATCGTTGGGCTTCTTTTTCAAATACTAATTTAACTGGTGAGGTTTATCTGGAGCTGTTGCAGAACGCAATAGAACCGTAAATCTTCGAAATTTTGGAAGATAATCCAGATGAATTCGGCAATTTGGAAATAATATTCCAACAGGATGGTGCTCCTCCACACTATTACGGTTCAGTGAGACGGTATTTGGATGAGGAGTATCGTGGTAGATGGATTGGACGACGAGGTTCAACGGAATGGCCAGCTCGATCACCGGACCTCACACCTTTGGATTTTTTCTGTGGGGGTACCTTGAATCGAAGGTTTACGCCACTGAACCTGACAATATTGACGTTTTAAAACAACTTATTGTTGCAGAATGTGAGGCTGTTTCCGCAGAGACATTTGCAAAAGTAAGAGTTTAAAATAGGATATTTCACTGTCAGGAAGTAAATGGAGGTCACTTCGAGCAATTTCTCTGAGTAGATACTGATTCTTAAATCTGTAATTGATATCATACGGAATGGAATTTAAATTTTAATGTTTGCTAATGAGCCATTGGAACTGCCCTAAACACAAACAAAATTGGTATCCTTGAATAGGTTTTTTCGATACCTTTTGAAAGAGGTGTCGCTTGCCGTAGAGTTCCATTCAAAAATATTGGTCACAATGGCCTTGTGACATCATCTTTGACGATTTTGTCATCTATCATCACTAGTAGGAAAGTCTACAACCTTTAATATTCAGTTTCCAAATTTCACTTGTTTATGTATAATCGTTCCAAAAATAAGAGGGGGGGGGGAGGGGACTTTTGAGAAGCACTGTATATATATATATATATAAACATATTGAAATTACTTTCTGCTCCAGAATTAGTTAACTACAATGTCATTACTACTAACGAATAATGTATTTTGTGAAAGCACCATCATTCAACAGTTGGAGGCCAAACAATCTCCGTCACCTTCTTTTTGCGGTATCTTTCGCAAAAATAATATTATTAATTTCCAACTATTCCCAGCATAAATGATATATGAACGACTTACATCAGCTGCTGGTTAACTGGTCACGACTATATAATATCCAGCACAACAACTAACCAGTCGGTATTATGGGAATTCAATGAAACGTACTATCTTGCTACGCATTCTGCCCATGAGTATAATGAAAAATGCAATAAACCATAATTATGGAAAAATGATCCTTTTTTGATGAGTTATATCTTTACAGAAAGGAACCCTGTAATGTTTGTGACAACATAGTGCTGAGAGTCTTGGAAAAATATCTTACAAGCGCGAGGAGGAAATGTCGTTATAGGAAATATCTGTTCGTTATTCATTAGTATTAGTTTCGAATATTTGGACATTGTTGTCGTTGAGGAAAACTTCATAAGGAAATGGTTACCAAAATTTGTACGTGTATCAGAATAAAATGATTTCTGAAAATGCGATGTACGGCGAGAGAAGTACCATTTTTCTTGATTGGAGCATGTCATACATGTGACGCGTCCCTTGTAGATCTCTGGAAAAAAATGAAACAGAGAGCCATTTCACTAACTTCTTACAGGACAGGCAATGAGACTATAGGCCTACAATTTTTGGAAAAAGTTGTATTTTCTTTCTGGGGAATATAATGTACTACAGCTATTTCCAGTTGATCAAGACTGGAGTTAGCTCAGGATCATATTAATTGGGACCATTGGTAGAAATTCTGTTTTTTTAATCTAGGAGTATATAAATTGAAAAATATACCTCGAATGTTTTGTTGGTGGAATATTTCTCCAGGTATTTGGCTAACCACAGAAGTAATGTTAGATGGTGCTTTTCATCGTAGATCTAGAGGAGAATTTCTTTGGGAACTTCTTGGCTGGAAGAATAGCTTTCTGCTCAAAATTGGTAACAGAATTTGGTAGTGAAATTAAGTCATATTTATTTCGCGATTGGCCACAATGAACTAGGCCAATTTGTACATGATGCCACTTTGGATCATATTTTGGTGTTTTGCACCTGTAATGTGGTGTGATTGACTTGTTGCCTACCTTTTTTTTTACTCTTCCTGTCACAAGTACAGATATTGTAGCCAGAGCCAAATATTTTGTGTTTCGTCATCACAGTTCTCAAACATACCTTGTGGGAAAAATAACTTTCGTGGACTTGGATCTTGGTGCTGAACAGTATGCTAGTTTTCCTGAAACCAATTGAAGTTAGCGAGACAAAGTCATTAAATGGTTCGAATGTCAATTGTTTTAAATTTTTCTGAATATGTCGCAGGGGAAAGTACGATTACGATATGCATTCAGCTTCCTCTGAGTTCAGTCTGACATATATTCATGTCATGTTTTCAGTATCCACCAATGAACTCTCACAAATGAAATTGTTGTAAATCACAATACACGTCAATCTGTCTCCTTCTCGTCAACTTCAATTGTTCGATTCATTATATTATTCAAATTTATAAGGCACATGCTTGCCTATGAGACACGCGTATATCATGCTTCAATCGCAAATCATGTCGAGTCACTTGATGGAGCCCCAGACTACTCCAAAGTTTTCTATATAGTTTGGCACCATGGTCTCACGTTCATGCATCAATCCCAGTTTATCTGCAGATGGATCGATCGAGGAGTGTTATGAAAATGAACACACTATGCCACTGCATATTTATCACGCGTCCGCTGACGTTTCGATGTGATTCTCGAAAGGAACAGAAGCATCGAGTAGTTTCGTATGGGTACTATTGACCTTCATTTAATAGACAGCATACATGGCAAGGGCAGTCAGTTCATTATGGAATGCGACTTGAGCGGAATATTCAGTGCAGTTAACGGTATATTTTGGAATGTGATCATTGTTTTTTCGTTGTGTCAAGTAAATTTATGGACAATGACTAGCTTAGTGCTCTAATAGCCACGAACTCCTGATTCAATGGATTATTTCTTTGACCAGCGCTGTTATTTTTGGATAGTCCTGAAATCTCCGTCAGATAGAGATACCTGTCTGGGAATGAGGACATGATATTCAGAGAGATCTTGCCTTGCGAAGAATAATTTCATAATTGGTTCCCACCTACTTCAACTCACCTCTTGTAGCAGAGATGAGAAAATTATAATTATACAATTAACTATGATTTCTATCTATTTTTTCAAATTACTGATCCATATTCATCGGGTCCAACCTATATTGCCAGAAATCAGTAACATATGAAATATATATATATATATATA
>JAFIRS010003778.1:0-15000 GCA_018342105.1 Gonioctena quinquepunctata | reverse complement strand
AGTCAATTTGGCACCACGTCCTTATCCAATCGACTTGAAATTCAGTCGGTGTACATCATTGGGGTGAAAGGAAGAAAAACAAGATCACGGACAAATGTTGTGATTTGTGGTCCTATCCTATTCAAAATTGATATCTAGACGTTTTTGGGGTCAAATATTATGATTTTTATTTCATAATATCACATTTTATTGCAAAGGACAAATTTACTGTGGAGGAATTTTTTTTTTTAATTTATACTATTATAAAATTGTAATTGTCTGTTTGTTTGTTTGTTCGGGCATCACGAAAAAAATACTGTACTGATTTCGATGAAACTTTTTTGAAAGCCTATGCTTGATGACGGAAACCGGATATGTAAAAATAAAACCAAATTTTTTCAAAACGAAGTTATTGATAAGGTTCAATTAATCGGAATAAAACTCTGATTGAGACAATTTGTATAATTCCTTTTAACGACGTTTCGACATGGTATTTATCATCTTCAGGTTAAATGTTACAAGAACCTATGTCATTTATGAAAAGCCAAACTATCATCTTCTCGAAATCCACGCGGACGAAGCCGCGGGCATGAGCTATTTTTACAAGCTTTTATTTAGTTTCACTCGTTCGTTCGTTCGTTCTTGCAAGTGAATTTTGACCAACTTCTAGTCGTCCGAATGATTTGAAATTTGGCAGATGTTCATAATTCAGGTGACAATGCATTATGGAATTTATGTTAGAGAAAAAAACAAGATGGCAGACAAGATTTGTAATTATGGTCCGATTTGATTCAAAATTGATATGCGGAAGTTTTCGGGTCGGAGATTATGAATCTTTTGTCAAAATGTATGAATTCAATATGGCGGCACCAAGATGGCGGACGAGTTTAGTGATTATGGTCCGATTCCATTCAAAATTAGTAAGTGGTGGTTTTCAAAGTCGGAAACTATAATTTTTTTGTCAAAATTCATAAATTTCAAGATGCGGACGAGATTTGTAATTATGGTCCGATTCAATTCAAAATTGGTATGTGGGGGTTATCGGGGTCGGAGATTATGAATCTTTTGTCAAAATTTATGAATTCAATATGGCGGCTCCAAGATGACGGACGAGTTCAGTGATTATGGTCCGATTCCATTCAAAATTAGTAAGTGTTGGTTTTCAAAGTCGGAAATTATAATTTTTTTGTCAAAATTCATAAATTTCAAGATGCGGACGAGATTTGTAATTATGGTCCGATTCAATTCAAAATTGGTATGTGGGGGTTATCGGGTCGGAGATCATGAATCTTTGGTGAAAATTCATAAATTCAAGATGGCGACTCCAAGATGGCGGACGAGTTTTGTGATTATGATCCGATTCCATTCAAAATTGGTAGTGGGGGTTTTCTAGGTCGGAGATTATGAATTTTTAATCAAATTCAATATGGCGACTTCAGGATGGCGAACGAGTTCTGTAATTATGGTTAGATTCTATTCAAACTCGGTGTGTGGGAGTTTTTGGGGTCGGAGATCATGATTTCTTCCAGTTCAAAACTCACAGGGAAGATGCCTTGTGATAATGATGCTCTATTAGAAATTAACAGATTGAGGCGAACTAACTAAAAAACAGAAAAGTAAGTAACTAATAAAAAACCTTTTTAAATACAAGCTTTTATTCAAGCCGTGTACTAAAACGTATAAAATAAGTTTAAGTCATCGCTGACAATGATTCAATTATTTTTTGTTGACTCATTTGGTTTCAAAAAGCTTGTCGCGCAAATTGTAATAAAATCAATACTTCGACAAGTTGTTACTTACCAACCAATATTTGTCCAATGAAATTAATTGGTACCTACTTCCATGAATACTTTGTAAAAATCAATTATTTTGACAAGTTTTTACTTACCAAACAATCACTGCTCAATCGAATTAATTGTTACCTACTTTTATGAACATTTGTCGCAACAAGCTGTTTGAAACCAAATAATTCAACAAAAAATAATTAAATCATTGTCAGCGATGACTTAAACTCATTTCATACGTTTTAGTACACGGCTTGAATAAAAGCTTGTCTTCAAAAAGGTTTTTTATTGGTTATTTTATTTATATGTAACATTTCTATGAATGTTCTTACTCTCTTTATGTTGATTTTCTTTTTCGGGTTTGGATAAGGCTGTCCCGTCAGTTTTTGAGTACTTATGGGCTTGAATTTGCAAATGTTGTTTAGTTTGACCTATATAGGAAGGTAGCTACTTTGACAGTCTCTACATGGTATTCTATATACTGTATGAGGTGGTGTGTTCTTCGATACTCGTTTTTAATTTTGAATAAATGGTGTTATTCCTATTTTATAGTCGAAAATTTTTTTCCATTTTTTATTAATTTATTTATGTTGTAGTGTTGAGTAGATGTATGGTGAGATGTGTATGTTGTTGTTTTTCTTTTCTTTATCTTCTTATCTTCCATACTATTATAAAATTGTAATTGTTTGTTTTTTATTCGAGCATCACGAAAAAACTATTGGACCGATTTCGATGAAGCTTTTTTTGTTTGAATGCTTATGATTAGACTTAAAAACTGTTATACACCTCATTCTGCCATAATGATAGGAACCGCAGATATAACAATAAAACCACAATTTTTCAAAACACCATAATTAGGTGAGCTTCCATTTCGAATATATTTACCCGTTGTATATTTATCTATATCATTATTGAATTATAATTGACTGTTTTTTCATTCGAGCATCACGCAAAAACAACTGGATCAATTTTGATGATCCATTTAAGCTTATGATTGGACTAAAAAACTGGTATGTCATATCGCTACCATGACATATGTAACACCACTACATATGTATCTCTATGTATACTAATAATAATAATAAATAATAACATTGAAATTTGTCTGTTTCTTTGTTTCTTCGAGCGTCACGAAAATTTACTCACACCATTTTGATACAATAATAAAACCACATTTTTTCACATGGGCAACTAATATAAGGTGAGCTCCCATTTCAAGTACATCTTCCCATTGTAAAACAGGATAACCAGATAACGGCATAAAGCGATAATGGGGTAACGGGTTGATGGTATAATGTCAAAACGGAATAACGGGATGATGGTCAAACGGTATAACAAGATAACGGGATAATGGTTTGACGGGATAACGGAAAATTTGATAACGATTTCTGAAATTTGGCAGTAAAAAGTATTATGATACAAGGTTTTATCTGAAAGAGTATCAATAATAGAAGAATAAAAATTTTTACATTCCAACTATAGATACGTACTGAGAAAATATTTTCCAAAACTCGAATCACAAACGGTTAAAATTTCCCACTGAATATATGAGTCATTTTCATCTCTTATATAATCAGTTTATTAATGTATTGTTTCCTGAAGTTTCAACTGGAAACTAGAAAAAGTTCAGTGTTGATACATAAAGAATACCTTGAGTCAACGAACATTATAGTTGGCTAAACTGACATCATTGACCTTCGAATACGTGGGCGCTGAATTGAGCTTATTTGAGTAATTTAGGAGTCGAAAATTGGAATATCAAGACATCCAGCCTTGACAGGTCAAATTGTCTCAATAATGGTCGTTTCAACTGATTCATCATCGGAGATTAACTATGTTTAATAAACAATTGGAAGTTGAAAGAAGAAATGAGAGATTTTGATTGAAATTCCATTTGCACTAACTAATATGGTTCCTTTTCAATTAATTCTCGTTAAGAAATGAGAAGTGTTAATATGGCATCATTTATTGAAATAGATTTTTACACGTATTTCGCAAATTCCTGGAATCGAATAAAAATATGTTATAAAAAAGTGGAATCTTCTTGAAAACCACGCGGACAAATTCGCGGACATATAAACGAAGAAAAACATGGATATGTCAATTTTCATCTACGAAACTATCAATTTGAAAAAACTGGCAATATATGTTGAGATTAATTTCATGCCACTGCGCGTATATCACAAAGATTGTCGCCAATACGTTAATTTAATTTTGCATGAAGGTTACATTGCAGGGGTAGGGCATACCAGAAGAGGATTTAATAAAATTCGAATCCTGATAGGTTGAAACTATCCCTGATGGTTTTTATAAAAAAAATCTGTTTTTTTTTTCAAAACGGCAATACAAATCAATTTTATTCGGTTTTTTTGAAGATTAAAAATAGTTTTTATGTCTGGACATTGCACCTCAGACTGTAAAATCTACCCCAATAATAAAACAGGTTATATCTCGAAGAGTATCAGCAATAGAAAAATTGAATTTTAGAAGAGAGTAGCATTCCAAGGGCGTAATGATTTCTTTTTTCAAAATTCTAATCGTAGAAGGTTAAAATTACTACTTTTCAAATTTGAAACTGTTTATTTTTTTCATCATCATCAATTTGAACCTGAAGATAGTTGTGAGACAATACATGAAGTTTACATTATCCCAACCTAAGTTATGGTTGGCAAATTGACGTTATTTTACCCTGGAATAGCTTGGCTCTGAATTTAGCGAAGGAAATTTAATGTCATATTTTCGTCAGATTCGCAAAAATAATCTAAGATACTTTGGAAGTAGATATTTTGCCCTTTCAATCTATTCATCACCCAAATTCAGCTATATGGAATAATAAAATGAGGATATAATTCTATCCGCCCTACTATGGAATTTTTTTCAATTAACTCAAGTAGGAACGAGAAATGTTAGCATATTCATCAAAATTGTATTTTGCATAGAGTATTGCCCTCATTATTGAAATGCAGCACCATAATACCAGGTCCAAAAGAAGTACACCTGATGAACCTGAAGATTTAACTACCCATGAATTTACTTGCAGTCATCGAGAAAATTATTAAAATTTCAGTTCATGATCACTTGACTGAGTATTTAAATGAACAAAATATTCTACATGTGAATCAATCGGATTTAGACACAATCATTCTACAGAGTCTGCGTGTCAGTTAGTTTGTTTCATGTGGAAAACAGATATAGATGATGGTAAAATTGTTATAAGAATTTCTATAGATCTGAAAAAGGGCGTTTGAAACAATATATAGGCAAAATTACTATATAAATATAGAAATTGTGGATAACAGGAGTTGTATTGAAGTGGTTGGAAAACTATCTTAATGGTAGATGTCCGAAAAACGAAGATCCATAGAAATTATTCCCCTTGAAATGGGGAAATTTTATATGGTATCCCTCAAGGAAGCGTCCTTGGGCTGCTGTTATTCATCTATCCATAATATTATAAAATTGTAATTGTCTGTTTGTTTGTTTTTTTCGAGCATCACGAAAAACTACTAGATCGATTTCGATTAAACTTATTTTCTTTAAAAGCTTATGCTTGGACTCAAAACTGATATACATTTCATTCTGCTATGATGACAAAAACCGGATATGTGGGAATAAAACCACATTTTTTTTACAATGGAGTGCTCATAAGGAGGTTCAATGTATAGGAATAAAGGTCGGATTCAGACAATTTGTGTGATATTTGAAGGAAATGGGCAATTAATGCTTTGGTCTCATTTTAAACGGAAGAACAATGAGAATAGTTCAATCTCCAGACAATTTCGTTTGAGATATGACCTGGAAACAGGAAATATACTGGAATAGCCAAATTCAGATATATAGCGAGAAATAGTTCCAACATTACTAAAATTCATCATTACTTCCGCAGTTATTGGATAGCCCCTTGTAGATTCCATTCATTCCAGGGCTCAATGTAATTTCATGTCATTAATGAAATAGAAAATGATTTTGATAACATAACGTTGTTAGTAGTAGGAAGATAGGAAATGAAATAAAGACACTATATATTCATTTACTTTCTCAAGTCTAGGAATTTTATTTGTATCGTAAATGGCCATGAGAGAATAAAGTTCCCATAAGTCATAAAAATATTTGTTTTCATAATGATTGAAAGTATTTCATATACCTATGCGAGAGTGTTCCATTGCAGTAAATTCAACGGCTGGAAAACATATTTTCACACCATATCAACTTTCAACATGTTTTGCTTCTATAAAACACCTAAAACACCATAAAATACTGATTTCCAGTATTTTCTTACCTTCAGAAAAAATATACTTCCATACATTAGCATGAGTCTAACACTTGGGAAAATTAAAAAATGTGTGTGCTTGTGCGTCTGTCCTTTGGAAATTTTAGCGTTCTCCATTTTTTCTTCTATTGAAAATTGAAGGTAACCTACTTCAATCAAAAAAAGGTTAAATATGTTTTTTCAAAATCAGGACCCATGGTTTCCTACAAAATTTTCTCAAGAATTGCTTTTGACACCTTCCATAATTTTGTCATGTCATTCTGACACAACATAAACGTCAAATCGACGCCATTTTTAGTCCATTTTCTGCGATATTGTACTACATTTCAATAATTGCGTATTTTTTTTATTATTTTCAATCATATTTAGCAACTTTGGGTTACAATTCAGAAAATGCAAAATAAAGTTTGATTAAAATTGTTCCAAAAAAGGGGAAGGCAATGAATATCAATAAAAGTCGTCGTAGAGAACTTGATCAAATACACATAAAGACACGTTATTTTAACGTCGTTGGTCCTATGGTTAGGACTACCATCTTATGATCCAAAGGCCCGGGGGTTAGACCCCGGCCAAGCCAACGAGAAATAGTTATTTATTATACAAGGAAAAAAAGTATTCGATTTTAGGTCGAGGTTGCTTGTCCCCCCGACGCAAAAAGGAGACAGACAAAACCAAGAACCAAAATCTATTTTTCCCGTTTTAAAAAAACAGTTTTTTTTCTGCGACTGGAAAATCGACTATTTAATTTTTGGGGTTTTTTAGCTTCGTTGAGAATTTGATCAAAATTGGTTCCAATTTGTGTTGGGCATGACGTAATTCACGTTGGATTATTCAGTTTCAATGATTCCATTTCTTCGCTTCTGGGAAATCTAATTTTCTAATAAGAAATAATCTTTTAATGTAATTTAGGGATGAAATTGGTATAATTAGAAGATTGCTTGGAAGTGGCAACTAGAAGGGAAAATGTGTAACACTTGGCAATTGGTTCCCTTGAAAATATTCTTTCAGGTCGACATCAATGATATGTGCGTTGATGGTTGAAAGTGATTGATCCGTAGTGCGTTTTTTATTACGAAAGCCATTGGTTCTGGTTGATGGATCCCAAATTCCATATCAGATTTTTTTTGATCTAGTAGGACAATCGGATGGATTTCCCTTTTTTTGGGTTGGCGGGCTCTCATAAACCTCGCAAACTGGTTGTTCAACGGTCAAATAGGTTATGGAATTTTTCAAATCATTTTCAAGTAATTTGACAAGGTTTAAATCGGGCAGTCTTGGATAATGAGTTTGGTTGTACTCAGTAGTAGGTAGGGATAGATAGGATCAATATATGAATAAATATTGCATTTTTTAAACCCGTGCTAAAAGGATCAAATTATATGATTGTACGCTTGCTCATGTAATAAGGTATTGAAATCTTTCCAAGTTCAGATACATATTCATCCCAATCGGACTGTGTGCGATCTATGTAATGTTTTAGATATTCTTTGAGAGTTGAATGACTTCTTTCTGAAGCTCCGTTTGTCTGAGGATGATAAGGACTCGAAAGTATGGTTGATTTTGAAAAAATTGTTCAACTCTTTCATTAGATCGGGTGTAAAATCCTTCCTTGGGTCGAAGGATGCTTTCTTTTGGGGGTTCCATAAATTGTTATGAACTCCAATAAACTATTTGCTACAGTGGTTATGATGAATTTATTACCATTGAATGTCATGGATAAAGGACCCCTACATCTTTTTAGCTAAACTTTTTAAATGGTTTCTCAGAAGTTGTTTTTCCATAGTTGCTTTTCCCTTTTATAATTAGATTCATTAATTTTGACAAGATTTCACCCAATTTTTTTTTTTTATTTTTTCATACCTGACCATTTGTAGTTTTGTTTTATTTTGTTTTGATGTTCTTAGGGTTGCCCAATGTCCTGATACGGATGATACATAACTTTTATTGAAACATTGTTTCCCTTTCAATTTTGGTTTTCTGGTTGTAATTTTGGTTTGTTTACAAAAAAAAAACTTCTATATCAAATTTCGAAAAAAAGATTCTAGCATTTCGTTCATTGAATCTTGTTTCCATTTGCCACTCTTACTGAATTTTTCATGTGTATTTTATTGATATTTAAATTTTTAATAAGTGTTTTTTTAAAATTTTTCAGCGAAGAAAAATTTCCTCATATGGATTTTTTTCTGAAATGAAAACATTTTGCAATCAATAAATTTGTTGTTTGATTCTCGGTTTTTTTAATTTCAAAACCATGAAGGATGTGCTTCTGACAATTAATTGAAATCGAATATGGCAGGTTAGGTTTTCATAGTTAAGTTGTTTTGCCAAATCCCTTAGAACAAATCATATTTGGGAAATACTTCAGAAGTTTTTGTTTATAATTTTTATATTATGGAGTTTGGTATTGGTATAATGAAATTTAAAATCGCCATAAGGTCTTTATTTTGTCGGTTCAATGAGATATACAGGGATTCGAGAATTTCGTCGACGTTTGAGCTTATCTACCTGGTTCATATTTTATTTCATATTGATATTCATCTAATTTAAACCCCCCAATCTTCTAGACTAGAGCTGGGGTCTTAACAGTTGAATAAAAGTTAAGGGTCGGCGATCTATACATGGTGAATTTATCCGTACAAATAAGGTCGAAAGTAATTAGTACCCATACTATGACTAGAATTCTTTTCGGTGGTGGGGTAATTTATTTTGGCTTGACCCCAAAGTTCTAGATGCATATGTTAAGAAATTTCATTCACCCCACCTTATGGGGGAATTTTGCCCCCTAGGGAAAAATTTTAAAAAAATGTTGTAAAAATGAATTTTTGAGAGAATTCGGGAATTTAAAATTGGTGATTTGTTGGATCTTTTGTTTTTCAATCAAAAATTCAGGGGGTTCCTGAAAAACATTTCTGATTTCAAGGAGTGAGGGGTTTTTCCCCTTTTGGGAAAAAAATTTTTGGGGAAATCTGTGGATCCTACCAAAAAAACTGTTTGATATTTTTAAATTTTTTTTGGGGGTTTAATCGATATTGCTTTTTTTTTTTGGGTTTGGTGATACACCCCTTTTTTTAAAAAAGACCCAGAATTTATTTGTGACCTAAACTGAAATTTTCGGGGTGTAGCGGGGAAGGGGTTTTCAACCCTTGAAACTGGAGTCAATTCCTTTTTCTTAAAATTAACTACCTTGACGATGGAAACATTTCAAAGCGGGGTCCTGTTATAAAATTTCAGAAGTCCCCCGAACAACTTTTGTTTTTTTCCCCTTCCAAGGGGGCCCCAGTCCATTGCAGTAATTTTATGGGTTAAAAGCTATTTTGGGGAAATCCTTTTTTTACCTGGTAAACCCGATGTTTTTTTAAATTTGAAAAGTTACCCCAAAAATTTCTTCAATTTGGGGAAAAGGTTACGATTAAATTTTTTTTCGATTCACCTTTTTTAGCCCTTTTTTTTTTGGGGAAAAAAAGAAAGGGAAACTGGGGGGCAATTATTTATTTTTTTAACATTTTACAATCTGTCTGTCTAATTCTTTTTTTGATTTTCCCCAAAAAAGAAAAAAAGTTGGTAGTTGGGTTGGATCAAAGATTTAAAAATTTTTTATCTGTACATGAAAAAGTGTCATTAGGTGAAAAAACCCATGTCATTATATTTTTATAATTCCAATAACGACTTTTTTTTTTTGGTTATTTTTAGTCCCCAAATTTTCCCTATAGTGGATTTTGGTTTCCCCAAGGGGAAATTCTATTTGGGAAAAAATTTTCCAAGATTTTTACTTTTTTTTTTTAGGGTTTTTCGGGTTTATTTAGAATGGTTTGATAATTTTTTTTCTCTACCCAATAGATTTCTAGATATCCCCCTCATAAAGTTTTATTTTTGGACAGATACCTTCTGTATTTTTCACCCCAAATATCAATTGATTGGGGGTTTTGATCTGGGGGGGAAAAAAAAAAGGGAATGTGTTTAAATTTTCCCCGGTTTTAGTTTTTTTTTTGACATGCATTTAAAAATTAAGAAGGCCCCGATTTTATTTTAATTTTAATTTTTTTTTAAATTTATTTTGGGGTGTTTCCCTTTTGGGGAAAAAAAAAATTTCCTATGATTACAAAAAAATATTTGATTCTTTTTTTTGGAAAAGGGAAAATTTTTTTTAAAAGGAGAAAAATTATTGTAAATTTTTTTATGGGGTTTTTAAAAAATTCAATTCCTCCCCAACCTATTATTTTTTTGTAATGAAATTTTGCCCCCGTTTTAATGAGAAATTAAAAAACCTACTTGGGGGCATCTTGAATGGTTTGAGAGTTGGTTTTGGGGTTTGATTGGGGTTTATTCGAGTTTTAAATGTTACTTGGATTTGTTATTGAGTCGGTTTTTTTATTCATTTCGGGGTTTACTAGATATGTACTTCCTTTTTGATTTAAGAGTCCCAGGCCCCTAATCTGGGGCAGATTCAATTTAAATGGATCTGTTTCGATGTGTTTTGGAATTACTTGCATTTTATTTCGATTCCATTTTGAATGCTCGTTTCCGACATTCTTGTATTAAATGTCCGTTCTTTTTTAAAAAAAGAAAAGTTTTTTTAGAAAAAGTTAATTATGGTTATTTTTTTGTTTAAGTTATTGGCATATTGAAAATTGGGTTTTAGTTGGGTTTTCACTATTTTTTTTTCCGCAATTTTAGTTGGGAAGTTATCCGTTTACAAAGGGCAAAACTTACGGTTATTCATTTGGGTTTTTTTTTCTAGAGCTACAATTGTGCCCCTTACTAAAATTTCACTACTTTGTGAACGTAGAAATCTAGAAATATCTGGGGAAAGAATGGTTTGAACCGTTTAAGCATTTTCGAACACTTTATAAGACCTACTTTTTTAGTATAATTTTTCTGTTTTTACATTGATTACTCTTACAAATTTATCTAATCTTGGTGGAAAAACAACTGATTCATTGAAATTTGCCCCTTTCGTATTTAATTTCCCCATTGACTGTAATGTTTTTTTCAATACAACTTATTCAAATACCCTTTTTCCCCTCCCCCTTATTATACTCCCCTTTCCTGAAAGTTTTGCTTTGCACTGCCTGTAGCCTTGATAATAAAGCTAAAAAAAAAGATTTTAGGAATTTTGGGGAAACAATTAGATTACACAGGTACTAAAGAATCCGTGTAGTTCTATTCTAATCCTCGAAAATCGAGGAATTAACGAAATGGAAAAGCATTTTTGTAATCCAATTTTTGTAAAATTTGGTGAGGTTATTTGTTGATTGTTGCATAGAGAGGAAAAATAAAAAAAAGAATGAGCACAACAAAAATTTTAAGAGTTTTTTGAACAAAAAAAAATTTTTTTTATCAAAGGGGTTACCCCCTTAATATAAGGTTGAATTCAAAGTGTCCAAATTTTTTCAAAAAAGTAGCTTTTTCCTAAGGGTTCGAGACCCCGTTCCTTTTCCCTTTAAACCCCGAAAAATCATTTGAAATATGAAATTATTTTTTGACAGGGGGATTATCCCGTGATAATAAAACCCGGTATTGTTGATGGGGACCACGTCGTATTATCCGGGGAAACCATCGCTGTAATTCCGGGGGGGCAGCATTTTTTTTTTGAAAAAATTGGTGGGAAAAGGGAATTTTTTTTTAAAATGCCCCAATTTTCAAATTGCAGGATTTGAGAGGCCATTTTTGTTTTGAAGTTCATTTAATTTCTCTTTAACGTAAACTTTATCTCCACCTTATATCTTTATCGAAGCGTATTTTGCTTTTTTTTTTTTCGAATTTTGATAACCCCAAAGAATTCGATTATTCCCCAAACTCGGATATATTTGGTTATCGTTTTTTTCATTATATAAAGTTTCAGGTGGTCTTCTGGTTTTTTAATTACAATTTTTTAAATTTTCTTATACCATGTACAGAAAAATTTTTTAATTTATGGGGTAAAAAAGGGTATTTTTTTCCGGGGTGTGGTTTAAAATTTTTAAATTTCCTTGTATCAACAAAATTTTTTTTTTACCCCCAATGAATCATTAATATAATAAAAATTATTGGAGTTCACTGTTTTCCCAAAAAGAATTTCGGGGAATTGTTGATTTTTTTAGGGGTTTTTTATATTAAAAACCCTTTAAAAATTATTCGGAATTTCCCCTTTTCCGGTTGGTTTTTTTGTTTTTTTAGTAAATTCTTTGCGTCAAGGTTGTTCATAATCTGATCGTCTAAAATTTTTTCTACAATAGGGGGGTTGTCTCGATCTATGCGCGGGAAAAAAAACCACGATTGCAATTCATCTGAAAAAATAAAAAAGGTTTTCGTAGGGGTTCATCATAACATTGCGTATAAAAATTTTTAAAAGTCAGATGGAAATAAAGGTTCTTGATAATAATAGTTGGGGGGAAAATATGTTTCCCGGGGTTTATAATAGTCATTAAAAATGAGCCCCCTTTTATTAAAAAAATTTTAAAGGGTAATTTTGGGTTTTTGGTCAAATGTTCCTTTTTGGGGTTTGGGGTTGAAGGGTCTCTTTTTCGATAAATTTTTTTGAATTGATTTCTTTGGGAAAAATGAATTGGTTGTCGTTTTGGGAAAAAAGTTTTTCGGGGCCCGGGGGGAAAACCTGTGTGTAAATTTTTGGGGAAACTCTAAAAAATTCTTTTTGGGTTATCATTGAAATTTGGATTTTTTTTGGTAGAAATAGGGTTTTTATGAAATTGGAGATTTTTTTTTTTTTAAAAATAAAAAAAATTTGGGGTTTGGGGTTTTTTATTGAAAGTTGAATATTGAACTCTTATTTAATTTTGGGGGAATTTTTTTTTGGATGAAAAAAAGATGTAGGAGGGTTGGGGTTTCCTTTTTTTGGGGTTTCAAAAAAAGGATAATTTGGGTTCCCTTTTATTTGAGGGGTGCTTTTCCCCCCTGTCTGTTGGGGTTTTAAAAACACGAATGATATGTCCGAGATTTGGTTCTAATCCGGTTAATAGAGTATTAAAAACCATTGATTCAATTAATTGGGGGTTGCCGCTTTTTTTGTTTTGGGCAAATTGATTTTGGGGAAAAACCCCAAAGAAAATTTTTGGGTTTTGTGTCTTTTTAAATAGTTAAAAACGAGGCTTTTTTCCCCCTTTTTTTTCTTTTTCAAAAACTTTGGGGGGGGGATGTTAAATCTTTAACCCAAAAGGGGGTTTAAAAGACTTTTTTTTTTATCTTGGGAAAAATTTTGGGGGTTTTTAATTTATCAATTTTGGGGGGTCTTTGATTTTTTAAATTTTTTTGGGAAAAGAATAAAAGATTTTTTTTTTGACCCCCCTTTCCATATGTTGGGTATGGTCGGGTATTCAAAAAAAGGGCCCCCAAAGGGGATTGGGGGTCCCATATTCGGGGGACAATTGAAAAAAATTTTTTGGGGGGTTTATGGGATTTTTCGGTCATTTTTTTTTAAAAATTTTTGGTCTGAGCATTTTTTTTGACCCTTTCCCCTTTAGAGACAGACATTGTGAATCCTTTTTAATGGGGGACTGAAAGGGGGAAAAGGGGTTTTAAAATTCCCCCCCCCAAAAAAATAAAAAATTTTTAAAATATTGCAAAAATTTTTTATTGATTTAAAATTTTAAAAAAAAATTCAACTCGTGGTAAACCCCCAAAAAAATTGTTTCCACCCCAACGTTATAGTACTGTAGTGGGGATTTATCATTAAATAACAAATAAACTAATAAATGATGAAAATATATCACATTATATGAAAATATAGTAAATTTGTCATCCCATTGGGGGAAAAAGGGAAAAAAGAAATAGGCCAAAAAAAAAAAAATTTTTGTTACAATTTTTAATTATTGATAATTATGTTAATCGCTTTTAAAAACCCCCCCATAAAAGGGGAGGAAAAAAAAAGGAAAAAAAATTTTTGCACTGTAGGGGGGATTTTAATGTTGATTTTGCCAAAAATGGAAAATTTTTGGGGTTTTTTAAAAATGAGATACTTCCCTTTCCCCTTTATTCATTGAGCGAGGGAAAATTTTTTTTGTACATTTTACATATTTGATAAAGAAAAACGGGAAAAATTTCTGTTTAAAAAGTTGGTACCTTTGAATCCCCCCACGGGGGAAAATCCCACCGAAAAATTATTTTCTTGTAGGAAGAAAAGGGGTTTTTTTTTATTATTATTCTTTGTAAAGGGGGTATGGAGATGTTTTTTTTGACCCCAAAAAAACCAGCCCCTTTTCAAATTTGGGAAATTTTTTCCTTTTTTTTTTTTCGGGGAATTTTCCCCAAAAAGTCTTTTTCCCTGAATTTTTTGGGGGAAACCCTTTTTTTTTGGGGTTTTTTTTAAAAAAGGGGGTTAGACTTAACCCCAAAAGGGGGTCCCCCAGTTTTAAAAACAATGTTTCACAAATATTTCCTGGAACGTCGTCATCTGTCAAAAAAATTTTTTTTGATGATTATTTTTTTTTTGTATTTTGATGTGAGTTAGATAATGATTGTCCCTACCGAACTTCTACGCTGGAGGGGAAATTTTTTTTTTAAAAAGGGTCCCTTTCCCTCCCCAACTGGAAAAACGTCACTTTTTTAATCTTCCCCAAAAAAATCCGTGCATATTCCATTATTTTTAAAAAATTTTTTTTTTGAAAAATTTTTTTCCCAAAGTTTTACCCTTCCCCGGGGGGAAATTTAATAAATTTTCTTTCATGATCTTTTTTTTTTCGTGCCTTTTTTAAAACCCCAAAAAAGTTTTTAGGTGTCTGGGGTTTTTTCTCATTACATTTTTTAATAAAATAATGAGTAAAAAATTATTTTTTTAAAAAAAGCCGCCGGGGAAGAAATATCAAACAAGACCCACACAAAAGGGGGCCCGGGGGGGTCGGGAAATTGGGGAAAACACCGTGTAAATAACAAAAGGGGGGATTAAAAAAATTTTTTCCCCCCTCAGCATGTGAACTTCATAACCCCCTATTTTTTTTTTTTTCCATGGATGGGAGGAACCCTATTGTTTTCGGG